>JAQGAC010001385.1:0-14171 GCA_034696585.1 Isotomurus maculatus | reverse complement strand
AGAAAACAAAGGGCAAAGTTATTTATTCCCAGCATGAAGTTCTTTCATCCTTATGAGAATTCCCTGCGAAGAAGACTCGCCAAGTATATTAACCCACAAATAAAATATAAGGTTTCGACTCTCCTATAACGGAGTACACGTATAGAGGCCGAAAACTGAATTCGGTAAAACTCGTTGCGTATAACATAAAAGGATCATCTCTTTCCCTTTGGGTTGTTGGGGAAGCGTTCGTTAAAGGAGAGTCGACTGCCGTTGGTTGATGGGTTGAGCCAAACAAGTCGAAGAGTTGGGGGACCGCTTGGCCTGGATTCCTGGCAGGGTCACCTCTCGTCATCTCACCCACTCCATTTCTGCATGCTGCCATCTCAAAGACTTTCGGGGACTTCGAATCCTTCGCCAACTTCGGCTATGTCGCTTCTTTCAGTTCTTTCCTCCGGCTCACTTAAGCGTTGTTGGGGTTTGGGGTGTCTGGAGGTGGTCGATACGCGTCTCTTCTCGGGGAAAAGCCTAGGGATCTTTCTCTCCGCGTATATTTCAAAGAGTTTCCCGTATAAATTGTGGTTCTTATAGAGCCGAGCATATTTTGTATTTCTCTCCTGGCTTCGCATCGTTACTCTCTCTCGACCCCTTGGAATCAGATTTTTTGTCGTGATGACTTCTTTTATGTTCTCTCTGGTTGGAGTTTGATGTTGAGAGCTCGGTTGGCTGGCTTCAAGTCGCCTTTGACTCTCTATCTCTCTCTCCATTATAGTTCCTCATTATCTCGAGCTCCCCTACACACACGTTATTATAAAATATGCCTTGTAGCTCTTTACCGTTTTCTCAATTTTGTCTCGTGTTCAGTTATGTACGCAATAATCCAGCGGTGGTGGGGGACAGAGAGGGTCGATTTCTAATGTTACATCCCAGACACAAGCTGCGTCAGACTGTTCTGCTCTCACTTCCGATCTGAATCAATGAAGTCGAGCATCATCATCCTCTCCTCTGGTTTTGACTTTTTACAGGAACACCCATGCAGAATTGAATGAAGCTATTCATCAAACATCCTCCTATGTAACATGCTTTCCAGAATTTCAATTGTGTCCTCGCTGATGTTTGATGCATGAGATGCAAAGTATGCTGTTCATTGACTTCATCAGGCTGCTTAAGCTGTTACGCTCACAGAATGGGAACGCAGTGATTTAAATTAAAGAGAGGTGACTTTTATTCTGTAAAAGAAACTTACAAAAACAACTTGGGAACTTGTATTTCAATTTGAAAATCACAAATTTGTCATCTAGTCACAAAATCTTTCAAAAAATGTAAATATGGAGTTGATGCACAATATTGTGAGTTGAACTTTACATGGGATAGTTCAACATGACATCCTGCTTAGCCAGTTCGAGCAACATAGGATCGTCGAAAAACTTGTTAATAGCCACATCTTCAGAGAGTCCCTTTCGGCGACGAGTCTTAATCATGAATTCTCTGGCCAAATGGGTTGCAGGTTGCGGTTCCAGTGGCTTGATTATAATGCTCTTGTCCAAAGGATCTCCTGGTACGATCTGCAATACAATTCAGCCATGTAGAGAGATACTATTACTGTAATCTCATGATACCCCCATGATTAGTGCGTATGCAAATGAGACAGACCAATAACGAAAATTAACGCAAGGTGTAATTCAACATCGGAACATGAGTATGGTAATTTAGCTCTCACACAGAGAAATCAAGCACCTGTCATCATAGTGAGAAATGATTGATAGGATAACTTGAGGCAGAACAAAACCGGCTTTTGAATAAGAAACTCCATATAAGTACAGTATGAGGAAAAGTTTTCGAGGTGAGAAAAAAATGAATTATGTTTTGTCCATGCTTACCTGCCAATGGTGAAACACGGAGAGGCAGAAAGCCTGTCCCTGTGTGTGCGTCCTCATATCAGTTTCGAAACCGAAGGAGTCGATCGCAGGTACAAAAGCTTTGATGGTGTACAAAGGCGACCCAGGAACTGGGGAGTCTTGAGTGACATGACCTCGTCTTCTGGCAAGGACTGTGTATACGGCAGAAACGCAGTCTGCTGGGGCCACAACTTCCACAAACAGGTAGGGCTCCATCAATCTCGGTGTGGCCATCAGAAAAGCTGAGTATGCCACTCTTCTTGCGGTTGGAATAACTTGCCCTAATAAGGCAAAGACAAATAAAAATCTTTTGTATCAAGATAAAATGGTAATCTCAATTGGCCATGCTCTTCACTTTTACACTCCATAAAAATAACATCACGATTTTGGTCCTTGTATTTTCTTATGGCTTGATCGTATCAAGCAACATACATGCCTTTTTCGGTTCAAGGGTAATTTGAATCAAGACTGATGAAGTTATGGAGAAATTCTACGTTGTATTTATCTAAGAAAAAAACCATTAATAATTTAAATTACCTCCTCCTCGATGAATCGGCTCATTTGATATGAGAGCGTCTAAAATCTTGAACTTCACGTTTCTGATAGGCTCTTCACAAAGTGGACCTTCGCGTGTTCCCCATTGAAATCCCTTAAAAATAAGAACATGGTATTCATGGACTGCAATTTCATAAAAAATGGTGGTGTTTTCGATGGGTACCTGAACAATTGAGTCTTTAACATTATTTAACAGTGTCTTGTCTACTTCTGATGGAAGGGTGTCATCTACTAAAATGTTAGGGCCATTGGAATCTGGTCCAAATGCCCAAATAGATCGAGCAGCTAAGAGATCCCAATCATATTTTGTTTGGAAAAACTCCCCGAGGCGCTTCCTATTTTAATTACACAAAATATTAGCTTTCCGTAAATTAACCCCCACGTGAACCCTAAGAATATTCATTTAGTATATGTACAACTTACTTATTCCAGCCAATGCTAACAACCTCACTTTCAATATCCTCTGCCAAGCCCTTTTCTAATGGTTCAGCTATCATCGTTAACTTATTTTTCTTGTTAGGTGTCTCAGCAAAGCATTTTAGGGATGAAGTCTCCACAACTGTTTCACAGAATGAAACCACTGGATCGGCAACTTTAATATCTACAACAAATGAAGGAACAAATCGTATTTGAGACGCTCTTTGAATTTGAATTGTGGCTCAAAGGAATAGTTGCACACATACCGATCTCAGAATACATTTTCCTCAAATCGTGCATCACACAGTCCAAGTATAGTTCCCCGGTTCCGAGTATAACATGCTCGCCTGACTCTTCAACTTTAGTGGAGACAAGTGGGTATGACTTATTGACTTTTCGTAGTCCATCTAACATTTTCGGTAGCTCTGAAGGATTTACTGGTTCCACGGCTATTTTAATGACACTCTGAGTGTTAAATCTCAGAGGTCGAAAAATGTACAAATCTTCCTTGGTTTTGGCACTCGTAATTGTGCAAGTCTTAACTACAGACTGATCTATTCCTTCTATCAGCACCCAGTTACCGGCAGGAACTCGATTTACTTCAATTTTGTATCTGAATTCCATTACATACAACAATAAATTTAATCGCTTCACGAAAAGTACACACACAAAAGAGAATACAATATTCTACCTAGCTTCGTAAATCCATAGTCTTCCAACATTGAGAATCCTGGAGTCTTCTTCATCTGCCAAAGAGTAATTTTCTCCTAAAACTCTTACAGTTTGATTTGCATATAGAGTTCCACTGAACACGCGACAGAACACATGAAAGCATACGCAGTCTTCGGTAGGGTACATTTTAGTACTGTGGACCATTAAAGTTCCCTACAAAAATACAAATGGTAATCTAGAATCTAAAAGGAAATAACTCGACTACTAATTCATGCATCATACCTCGGGGTCACAACTCAGCATATCATCACCGATGTCTGAATCTAATGGTCCTGTGTAAGTGTGGACTAACTTTTTCTTTGCACTCTCACAAGGAGATGGAATGTGCTCTGCAATCATATCGACAAAGCCAGTAAAACTCCCCAAAAATCGTTGGAATATTAGACGAATAAGAGGTCGAATGTTCAGTTTAGATTCCTCTTTCGTCAATCGAATGCCAAGTTCTTCACACAGTGCAGGTAAACAAAGATCCACGTGCCCAACAACCTATCAGAATTGACGTGATTATGTTTGCAGTTTGTATACTTGTGTTGTTAGGTTCTCAGGAACGATTACTTACATGAGAGAATATTTTGTAGACAGGCTCAAGAATGAATTCCACAAAACTCCTTTGCGCCGAGCTGTTTGGTGGCTTTCGTGAAAACTTCCGGCTAAAAGTCCACATAGTTTGGTTTTAGAATTCAAATAAATCTAGTTAAGTTATAGTTAAATAAAGCTCTATGTTACGTTTTAGGATGGAAATAAATGTCCCCCCAAAGGCGCTCCGCGAAAGCCTTGACATTAATTTCTCCGTAAATGTCAGCATACATGGTGGCGAAGGACTTCAATGAAAAACACATGGAATACAGAGAGCTCGCGAAGCAAACATTGCCCTTAGTAGGTGATAGCATGGGAAATTCTTCACTACTGTCTCCAGTGTAAAGTGACAGCAACGCATTGACTTCTTCAATGATATGCTTCATTTTATAGTACGCATCTTGAGGAGGAAGCTTCAGCTCCAACATAAGACGATCGATTTTGTTGATACACAAAGTGATAGCCAACTTTTCCTGCACAGCATGTTTCAGAATTCTTTCCGTATTTAACATGACCCCTTCAGCAGCATCCACGAACAAAACAATTCCATCGCATAAGCGCATAGCCGCTGTGACTTCATCAGTAAAATTAACGTGTCCAGGTGTATCCATCAGGTTAAGCAAAAAGGACCTGCAATTTAAATATACTTCATAAGCATCAACGTTCAAGATAACGTTCCACAACATATCCACATGTCGGTTAAGATTCTTACTTGGACTTGGTGTCTTGCATAAGTACTGTGATAGGCATCGCTTTAATTGTGACACCTCGGTCTTGTTCCGTGCAAAGTGTGTCCGTATACCTCACCAAAGCTTTATCAACATTAGGATTCAAAGCCAAATCAGGATGAGTTTGCTCAACCAAACAGTCCGTGAACGTAGTCTTCCCGTGATGCAGATGCCCCACAATGCCTACATTCCTTATCAACGCAGAGTTGTCCATCATGTCAGCCAAAAATCTATTAACCGTAAAATACTTTTTAAAAAATGCTCGGATCGAAACCTTCTACAGAATGAAAAATATAAGTTGACACTCACTCCATGTCGTAAGTTGTTTGGGGCAGTTCCTTTTCAACATGCTCAAACTTAATTTTCCGGACAGGCTTAATGATTGGTTCAGTGAGTGGCTGAGCGTCTTCTTCTTGGACGAGTGTTTCCACATCCGGCCCATACACTTCTAACGCCGACGGATAATACTTTTTGTCTTCATGCAAGACTATCGCTGTCGAAGACACTGGCACCGGTTCTTCGTCTTGCGCCTCTTCCTGATCCATCTCGTCATCCTATCGTACATATTAAATAAATTGTAAGTATATTTCAAATTCCAGTTTACTCAAGTAACTTTTCGTCAAACTTACATCGAAATCGCGGTCATCGTCTTGCTGCTCTTCCTCCTCTTCATCAGAGTCCAAGTCCGGTCCCACGTAATTTCCAAACTCGTCATACAGGTCCCCGTCCATTGTTCCGAAAGGCTGGTTGGAACGTTTTGACTGACACTACTTTATTGTTTGAACTGATGTTTAAATTACTTGAACTTTTGAAACAACCAGTTGAAAGTTACTTTTGTATATAGTTCTGTGGAATGAATGCTTGTTCGAGTAAGCTTCACGTTGTAAAGCCGCTACACCGCAAGTCAAGTCTCCCCCCGCTTTTTTCTATGCTCCACGCGTTTGAGATGTTTTGTGGGATTATCGCACAACCAACACTGACAATGAGTGACTGAGAGACTGAAAGGACTGAAATCACTGAAATGCACTTTCGTAACTAAACTGCATAAAAAAAATTTAAATATGATGGACGAAGCAATTGACTATTGACTGAATTACATCAATCCCTTTAATTATGCAATTAATAGACAATAACAGTAATCAAGACTGCGTGTTTGTTGAGTATTGAAACAACCATTTTCTCGCCATTTCTCGGCATCTTTAATCTTTATAAAATCTCACACAAGTGTGAATACTACAGTTGCTTTCCTGCTTCAGAAAATAATAAGACCCGATAACATCTCCAGATATTAGCTACAAGACGGACTAGATGTGGTCGAAAAAGCTAAGCTGTTTGAGGGGAGAGTGGAATGAATACTAGAGTCCACTGTTCGAGGAGAATCTAATATTATTGCAGTTGTTGAGCTAGAATTGCAGGCACTTGAAATAACAATTTCACTAGAGTTTACACTGGATCTTTTTTTGTTCATCTTGGCTAAGGCAAACGAGCCTAAGATGCTGCCAAAAATAATCCATCCTATTTGGCGATTTGCGTCGAAACGGTCAGCACAGTTTTTGTGATTGGTGATGTCCAATGTTTGTATCTGTTAAAAAATAAAAGCAATTATCTTTCAGTTGAAAGTTGCAGCAAGCCCAAGAGCACTAAATATTATTTATTATAGTAATGCACCCATACCTGCCATGCAAGATGAGAAGCAACTCCTACGATTCCAACGTAGTAAGGCCAATTTAGATTTGCTAGTACTCCTGTGGTCGTCAAAGATGAGATCATTAATGCACTAAAGCCAGTTAACCATGATTTGGCATCATCTCCAAATCTTCGAGCAGTAGAACCGAGTCCTAAAGTGCTGTCATCTTCGATGTCTTGATATGCGTAAATCGTATCGTATATTAGTGTCCATGATATACCAGCGACATACAGACTAATTAATACTGGGTCCACCCATGGAAAATCTAAGTATCCTAATTGCACATTTTGAGCTGCAGTATAGCCCATAATAATTCCCGTGTTAAAAGTCATTCCAAGAACCACTTGTGGCCAATTTGTTACTCGTTTGGCAAGTGGGTAGGCTGTCACCAATCCTATAATAAAAGTAGGCACCGTAAAACTAGTTCTTGAATATTTAGGAAGTGCTTGACTATAACCACAAAATTTTACCTAAGGCTCCTACACCAATGATAAAACAAGGTGGATGAAGTTGCAAAAGAATAGAAAACGCTAGACTTAGTTGGAAAATGAGCCATACTGCCGCATGTCTTAAACGAAGTTCACCAGAAGCTAGTGGTCGGTCAGATGTCCTACGTACCTGTTTTAGCATCATACTTATTTAAAATCAACAAGATATTGAAGACGGCTGAGAATATTAAAAAAGCGAAAACAATTACTTGACTGTCTATATGTCTATCCCACATATCGTTGATTGTGCATCCTGCACCTCTCATTATGAAGGCACCAAGCCCGAACAGCGTCAGTACGCTTAATTCAGGGAGTCCTTCAGCTCCTAAAGCGAGTCCCCATGTGCACGGCCAAAATAACAACCACGTCCCAATCGGTCTGTGAATTCTTGAAAGCCTTAAGTACGCTTGCCATTTCGTAGGACACAACTCAACGGCCCTCTGAGGAAGACCTTTACGAGGAATAGCTGTGTCATCCCTCTTCTCAAATTCCTACCATTAACAACGTACATCATAACATCAGAATTGACATTTCATTCACGAATCTTGATATCTTTATCTTTAGAATTCTACTTTGAAATCGTTGTTGGCAGATGTTGCGAGTTGATTAGTCCACAAAACACGGCTTAATTTATACTTGGATCCCAACACTTGGTAATTATGGTGCACTGCAATTAAATTCACATTTCTTTCGGTAAGAAATATTGCTCGATTAGTGGAGTTTGAAAGTGTCATGAAATGTCTCCTAACAAAAAGATCACACGTAAGATTCTTCCTCCACATATCCCCATGCAATTAAACTAATTTGTTGATTCTTACCTCTGTTTGCCAATACAAGATATTCGAAACATCCCGAAGGACGACAAGTGTCTCCTAATAACCCAACTAAAAGGTCGCAGCGACATGTGTCTTCCTATAAGCTTGGGTCACCTTGCTAAACCACACTCCTACCTTCAAATCCGCGTCAAAAATCTTGATTTCCAGCTGCCCGTCTTCCGCAAATCTCATAAATGAGTTGTTTCTACTATTCTTATTTTCATCGTCTTGAAACAGCGGACCGGAAGAACCAAATCTGCTGAACTTCCCATTCATGGACTTCGTCTCTCTAATGTCCAACCTGCCAGTATTTCATCTCTACAATAATGCACGAAACTATTAATTGTTTAAATATTTCTTAGAATTCAACAATGTAGTTATTACCCAGTGAAGGTCCATAAAGCTTCCAGGAGAAGGACTTTGCCAGCAGCTTGGAAAGTTAGGGTGAAAGAGTGAAAGTGTTTTTGTGCGGATGAAAACAACGTGACCGGCGGCTGTTGCTGGAGTGGCTGGCGGTGGTGGTGGACGGAGTGGAGAAATTCTCTCGCTCCCTCGAGTCACTTTCCCCCAGCCTCACTTTCCTCCAACTGGAAAATGGAGATGATATGCAGAGTATGCTCCAATTAACTTTATTGCTCCAATTAATTACTATGATTTAACTAGGGAGCAAGCTCATATTTATTGTTAATTTTTAGTGATATATTTACATTTAAAGTGAAGAGCACGAAAGACAAAAAATAAGAAAGCAGTTCACTCGGGCTTATTTTAAGCATGATTTTCACAAAATTAAGGTCTAGTTAAAATGAAAATTAAGTGGTGGTGGCGGCGGAGGAGATGTGATTAATACTTAGGTACTTCTTCTTCTCGTCAGTATTCCTGATGACTACATGTTCTTGCCACAGATGTTAGAAACCTCCCGAGTTCCGGCTGAAACAAAACAACATTGAATTATTATACTGTGAAGCTGTAAAACTAGGGAATGAGGTTTAGTAATATGCAATTACCACTGCTTCTTGCACTTTAGTGCAAATTTTGTTGAAGATGTAAATTGCAATTACAGCCAGGAGGAAGAGGAAAATGTAGTAAAGCCTGGAAATGACAGAAGAACTTATTATGATTTTTGATTTGTTACCTTTTGGAAACCAAATGATTATTACTTTTGATTAAGTCAAACCTACATTTTGAGATTTGGATTTTCAGCGAAGACTTGAAGAGTTTAAATGTGTTTAAACTGACGTGGCTTTTGCTAAAGCTTAAATGTTCTATGTGAGCCTGGATTCACTCCGAAGTTGCAAATGAGAAATCAACTTGTAATGTTGCAATTAGCAGTATTATCTCGTGAGAACTGAAAAAATTATGTGAAATATTTTAATGTTGTTTTCGCAGCTTCACTTTAGAGCGAAGTAAATGTCAGTGAAGACGATGTAAGTAGAACCTGATCTTTAAGTAAGAGAGGCAGTTTCGTTGTTCAAGAGAATGTTATGACACGGTCTGTAAACCTGTGTGCTCTTGAAGTTCAGGCGACCTGTGATGTTGACCTAAAAACAGATTAGGTTGAAAATCACCCATGAGGGTTTGATACGTGAAGCACAGCAGACAGAAGAACCGGTTTGGTGTGTAGCATTTCCTTCCATCTTTACATGCCTCCCCAGCATTATCAAGTTACCTTTGCGACGAAGAATGGGAAGTCTTCTTCCCTGTCGTTTCTCCCTTATTGTTGGGGTTCCTAGTTCTTCGTGGCACCTCAAATTAAGTCATACTCCCTATTTGTTGTAATGTTGTGTATGCAGACAATCACGTCAACAAAATCAAGCTGAATTTTGGCCAAGGGTGGACGGTGAACTTTGGTGTAGTTTGTGTAGTTAGTTGAAGAAAAGCATGTGTATTTTTTAGTATTATTGCATTATATGCCATTTTACCAATATTGTGTGACCAAGGAGAGTGCACATTTAAATCGTTTTTGCCATAAGTGCATCAAAATTCATGTCTGGTAGTTTGCTGTGTTGTAGATTCGTATTTTGAGTTCTAGTTCTTTGTTGATCTGGTAGTCTATAATTTAGAAAATCTAATTATTCGTTGGCTAGATTCCTCTTGCTCTACTAGCATCTATAATTGTGTAATATACAATCTACAAGGTTATACAGCGTAGGGCTCACAACTGTCATGTATAAAGTATAACAAATCCATTAACAAGTCAAATGTACTAAACAGAACGCTGAATAGCCTTGTAAGATTCTATCAAAGTAGTATGAAAATTAAGAATTGGGAATGGAAGCTGTTGCCATCTACAAGTCTGACCACCTCGAATCAAATTATTATTTTATTGGATTGCATAATCGGGTTGGAATACTTGGTCAATATTTAACCCTGAACATATCCAGCAGCAGCATATCCAGCTCGAAGGTATCCCAAGTGTTGCTCTCGAATTGCCTTCTGCTGTGCCAAAATGTCTAGTGTGGCTTGGGCAAGTTCAGCTGGAACTGGGGGTGGTGTGGGAAGGCTGGGCTTCCCATCGGCACCAAGTGGTTGGAACCCATCTAAAATTAACATTCAAAGAATATAAAGTGAATCTTTGACGAGGAAAACCAAGGCAGTTTTGCACGGCTCTTGAATTTCATTCTAATCGTAACGACACAAAAAAAATTTATTTTACTTTTGTCAGCAATGTAGTTGACTCTCACAACTTGTCCGTGTTCATCGGTGGTTGTGTAGGATCCTTGGTGAACTTGAGAGGACAAAGGGTTGTGGAAATGGCCAGTTTGTTCGGATTCCAGACCGTCGGAAGTGGCTGAGTAGTATTGGAAACTTCCATCTCCAACGTTAGGAGAGATTTCCCTATGAGTCTCGTAAACTTTTGGTTTTTCGATTTCTTCCACCTGCACAACCGGCTGTTGGGTTTGTCTTAGCAGTTGTCTTCTTCCTTGGTACTGCTGCTGACCTTGCACAAGACCTGCGAGCAGGAGGACCACAGCGACGTATCCCTGGATGAACATTATGGTCAAATTATGTATGAAATGTGGTGGATCGCACGTAATTATTGTACGAGGAGATAGTAACGTATGTATTTATGAATGGTGGCTCGTATGCGATGCGACCTCAGTAAATAACTAAATGTAAAGTGAAAGTGAAGTAGTAAAAACGCTTACGTAAGTCTTCATATCAATTAGAAATTAGACACGTGATGATACGATCTGTGAGGGAATGAACAATAGAGTGGAATAGGTTAGGCAAGGCAATCAGAGTAGAGTTCACTCTGCAATGGGAAATCTTCTGGCTTGGGATGCAACACGAAGATGCAGAAAGACATGAATCGTTAGCAGGGGGTACGTGTCCCTTGTGTTCCATGACATACTTCTTCTTGCATCTTATGCAACTTGCAGGATGAAGTAGCAGATCCACCAAAAGTCATTGAAAACGTAAATCAAGGGAATTCCTGTGTAAAAATAAGCTATTCTCTCGCATTTCTGAAGGTTAACAAGTTCTGTAGATGAAATTCAGTATAAAAATAGACAAATGATGCAAAGGGAAAATTATTGTTGCATTGGACTTCCCCTTGAAAACTTCGATCCTCTTTCCGTCATAAGAATCAGGCTGACTTAAGTAATCAATAATCAGCTTATTCTCCAGTTTTGGGGCACTTAGAAAGGCACTTGATGCAACATATCTGAAGTTCTGGACTAGTAAATAGCCCCCAATATTAATATTTCATGGACAGACCAGAAGTATCCTTATTGAGTATCCAATCAAGAAAGGCTTATTAATTCATGGCTTGGAAGAGATCTGAAGTAAATCTGGATGAAATGCTAAATACGGCGTTTCTAAACAAGAGATTTATTTATGACTTCACTTCTCTTTAATCTGTTGTTCACTCTCTACTTTTTTGGTGTCCTACCCAATTGGTCAACTCAACTTTCTGGAACCCAACCTTAAATTGAGTGTATTTTGATGGCATATTCCACAGTTCATTTTCTGCGAGAGGGATGAGCCCCATTAACGATACCTTCCGTGCCATTTCCTTCATCACTCGAACTCCGAATCCTCTCCTGCGAAATCTGTCTTCGGTATGAAGGGCATTTATAAGTCCTGCGGGAGACAACACAGCAGAACACGCGAGAACCCCATCGACGTACAAACCACAACTGGCCGTATTCTCCACACACAATTCCATTTGTCTCCGCGAGAAGTCAGTAGAAAATTCGTATTTCTTGACCATCTCATCAATGTCCACTAACGACAATCTACGGAGTTCTATGCGTTCTCCTGCGTCTGATATCTCCGGACGCTCTTCTGGGAATTCAATCGCTATGGACGGATCCAATAAGTTGTGCTCACATGGTATTCCTTTTTGTGTCCTAAGCTTGGGAAGTGAGTAAATGTCAGCATACTTAAGGCACAGTTCGCGCAGATAATTATCAAAGAAGTCCTGGTTGACAGCGCCGAATAAAGGGGACACACTCCATGGAATGATAGACTCGAAAGCACAGAGTTGATCGGAATTTAGTTCCAATAAGGGAGGTAGAACGAATACCCCACAAACGCTCCAGATCTTAAAATACAGGAAAAATGAGTTGTAAAGATGTAAACTATATACCTACGTACAACGTAAGAAATACAGTAACAGGAATAATGGTAGTGGTACATTTGGTTGCTGGAAGCAGATTACAAATGGGTCTGCAAAGTCCTGATCATCTTGATTGGATTTGCTTCTGTAGAGATAAAATTCCACCAGAGTCTCCGACGTGAATCTTCCTTGAAGTTTTAACCGCAGAATGTTAAGTATATTAGCTGCTGTAGGAAGTCTAGTTTTTAAAACTTCCTCAAGCTTTGCCAGCTCAGGGGATTCCTCCAAAGGATGAAATCCTGGGAACTTTGAGCAAACTGGAATGTATTTCATGTTCACGACAGCTACACTCTGAATCGACTCACAAGTGAGAATGGTTTGCAGAACTTGTGTGCTTGTAGATATCGTTCGGAAGATTAATAGATAAGTTTCTTTTTCAAGGTCAATCAGTTTTTTGTCACCAGTAGCCCACTTTATGAAGCCGGGATACCTTATTAAAATGCAAAAATCAGGTTGGTCTGTAAGTAGTACTGCTGGTAGTTGACACTAGAATTTTATTTTTGATCGTTGAAACCTTTAATTGTGAGAACAGGGTTGAGAGAATTAAAAAATTATTCAGATTATTGAGTGAGATTGGAGTGGACTGGTCATGGCTTTGCCTTTGCATGATCGTCGGCTTTAGGAATTTTAGTGGATTTGTCTTTCGTATTTCCTTTTGAAGAAGTTGAGTTGGAATTTTGATTTTTAACTGATTTTTTTGGAGAAGCCTGCTCCGGCTTCGGCTTAGGTGGTTGAATTTCTTTACTCAGCAGAACTTCTTCAGTTTTTACGGTTTCCGTCATTTCCTTCACCCACTTATCTACAGTCAAATTCATTCCCATCAAACAAGCTCTACATTATTAGATAGCGTAGACATTTAGAGTTTTTCAAATTAAGTTACCGAAAGCACTTGCAACTGCTTTCTCTGTGATTTTAGCTGCTGCATCGGTACTTAACAAGATAACTCCGTCCACTGATGCTGAAAACATTATGGATTTTATGTTTCAGGCAGAAAACAGAGCTTATTTTGGATTTAAAAAACAAACCCTTTGTTTCCCCACCCGAAGTCTTTGTAATTCCATTAATTTCTGAGACAGAGCCACTTTTATTGAATGTCACCACTGTCAAAAATGTGAAGTTAAAACACACAATGAAAATATTGAAGCGAATCTCTGAAAGAGTTACAGCCGTGACCGGAGCTTCAACAAACTCACCTCTGGGTGTAGGTGTAGGATAGAAGGATCCGAGGAAATTCATTATACAATTTAGAATGGATTATTGTACGGTTGCACTAAAATTTTACTTCACTACAGACTAAGCTTTAAATCAGAAACTATTCTGCTTTGCTTGTCAATCGAATAAACATTTTATTGCTGTTTTAGAACATAAAACATACAACAGTAGATATAGTGATATAAGAAGGAAGCCGGTCGAGGGTTTCAAAGGGAAAGTTTTTCCTATGTTGAGACAAAAGTTCATTAAGTGACTTCATTAAGTTCATGGCATAGGCATATAGTAGGTTTGAATTTAAAGTTTAGAAATTATTTACCTTTACGTGAATTGCCACGAAGGGATCAGCGTCAGTATTAGAAATGCTAAATTTGGCCATTCCACCTTGAGCTACAGTTATCATCTTGCCTACACAAGTTCCATTTACTAATCCACCAGTTACGACATCACAGTATATTCCAGGTGG
>JAQGAC010001384.1:0-14180 GCA_034696585.1 Isotomurus maculatus | reverse complement strand
GTGAATAAGAGTTGGAATGGAATTCACAGTCAAAATCAGGAGGAGCCACAACTGACAGGATAACCACACTTTGCATCTCATAGCTTTAAACTAGAATAAAATATATTTTAACGTTGAATACAGATAAATTAAAATTTGCACACATTTCTGTACGTATTCTTCCTTTAGAAACAGATTGTAAGGTTACCTCAGTTGCTCCGGAGTATAAGCCATAGCTCAATGCAGTCATGAATGCAAATGGGATGGAGTTTACTGCTTTTTCAATCTTAATCTTCACTTACTCTATGAGCACAAACATTTTGAAATTAAAGAGAATTCACGGCAACAAAACTATTCCGGTTTGAAAATCACCTGGTGAGTTACACATCTTCACCATTTGGGAAAACAGAAAAAGCCCAAAGACGAGAGTGGTCACCACCTAAAGGTCAAAACGAAATTGTGTTTTAAACCATAATTTTCCTTACATATCATTTTAAAGATTTTACTTTTCTGTAATGAAATGCTTCGGCCAAATCGAATAATTTCTTTATTTGTATATTGCTTTCCTTACCAAATAAAAAGCAGCAATCGCTCGCACTCCAGTACGGAGAGAGAATCCAAAACACCAACCCATATGTTCAGAACTAAATTAACACGATTTCAAAGTTTAAACTGATTAAAGTTGTAACTCGTATTTGAGAAAAGACTTGCTTGCTTCTGAAAGCGATGGCTGACTGCAACTGATTCCTGAATCCTTGTTGTCTCAATGTTTTATTATTCTCAAAAAACACCGTTTAAGGGGACACCAAGTGATCACTCGGAGCTGAGCCTATTTTACTCGGCAGCATGATGACTGTTACCTTGCATGAGTAACAAGCCAGCCACAAGAAAATTATGAACTCAGTCTGTGTGCAATCAAAGCCTTCCTATTGATGCTATATTTACACGATTAGATTTCTTTGGATAATCTATTCTTAAAATTTTCTTGGAGTAGTTTATTTAGGACAGAATGTTAGTCACGTGCATATTTTAACAGCCTAACTGTTATCAGCCAGAGTTAAGCACATAGGATTTCGACATGTTCTGAGAACCTCGAATGAGTCAGACAGCAAGAAGACAACGCACTGACCAACCCTTTCGAAAGATTCTTCTGCATTTTAGACGTTTTGTGTAAATACAGTCCTTAAACAAATTTAGGGTTTTATTTAAATATGATACAGCCCTGCTTTGTCTCGAATTAGTTCCACAAACATTTCGCTTGAATTTGCATATTTTCCTATTTAAGTAAAGTGAGATAAAAAATCAATTCACAGTTTATGAATAATTAGCTAAAAGATCAGCTAACGGAGAATTTACCCGCATATTTTCTGTACTCTGAAGGTTCTGCATATACAAATGAAGCATTTATCTTGCTTAAAATAAATTAATATATAAATTCCTGTTAACTTAATTTGTGTCATGCAATTATAAAAGTACTGAATGATTCTAGTGACGAGACAGTTAAATTGTTTTGTGGCATCCGCATTCATTTCAATAACTTGCTATACCCAATTAATATAATAAAATGGCACACAGTTTACATATGAGGGACAACTATATCGGGTGGGTAATACATCTGCTGTTGTTGATAATTGGAGTTGATGATGGTTGTTTTCGGGGAGAAACAACGTAAGCTAATCATTGGGGGTCAGTTCAGCATGAGGTGATAAGAGGACCACAAGTCCAGCCAAGTTTACCTTTGGCTTCCTCCCACTGATTAGATTTGATTCCACCTGCTCTACTGGAATCGATCAATTTGCTAACCTGAAAAGACCGCATACGCAACATGGGTAAAACATGTGGTGGATTCAGCCACCCAGGTCCCCGTGATGTTTTGAAAGACTCCAAAATAATTGTGATAAGAGTTACCACTGCTTAACCTCTTGCCATGGCACGTTCCCTTTTGGGAACGGACAATTTCCATGCCGAGACATTGAACGTTCCCATACGGGAACGCACGCGAATCTCCATGGCTCGTGGAGATTCGAAAAGCTCGTGGCATTTTGGGTTTTGCAGTATTGAGAAGGGGTTAATGTTGGATGTGCTAAATACCTTGCTATGTTAAGTCAACAACATCCAGACCTCATTTACACGATAATATTTATTTGGATAATCTATTCTTAAAATTTTCTTGGAGTAGTTTTTATTAGGATCGAATATTAGTCACGTGCATATTTTTACAGCCTAACAGTTATCAGCCAGAGTTAAGCAGGTAGGATTTCGATATGTTCTGAGAAGCTCGGATGAGTCAGCCAGCAAATAAGGCAAGGCACTGACCAACCCTTTACAAAGGTTCTGAATCGTACAATTTAGGTGTAAACACAGTCCTAACACAAATTGAGGCTTCTATTTAAAGCATAGTACTGCTCAACAATAAGCTTACGCTTATGAATTTTACTATTTTAAGTAAGGGAGATTCAAGATTATAATTCAGTTTAGGAATAAATAGCTAAAAAGATGAGCTAATATTCTGCTAGAGGATAATATAGGCGCATATTTCTTTATTTCTGAAGATTTACATTCTCAATATTTACAAAACAAACATTTAATTCTTGCTTAAAATTGAAATAATCATTAAATATTTGTGTAGTGGCATTATGATTAACACATGTGCTGTAGTTGATAGTTTGTTGAATATATTCGGGGAGACAATACCGTAGGATAATAATTGAGGGTAAGTTCAGCACAAGATGAAAAGCACCACAATCTCCCACAGATTAGATTTGATTCCACCTGCTCTACTTGAATTGATCCATTTGTTAACCTGAAAAGACAGCATTACCAACATGGGTAAAACATGTGCTGAATTTAGCAAGTCTGTGTGGTGTGTTGCAAGACTCCAAAACCCAAGTGATAAAAAGCACCACCGCTTAATGTTGAATGTGTAACATACCTTGTGAGGATTAGCAGTGATAGTGAACAAGGTCCAGATCTCATTCAAGGATTACAGTGCTCAGAATTGCACACGGTTTTTTACTCCAGTATAAAAGAGCCACAGGAATGCGATGAGTTGTTAGTTACACGTCAGACTTCCACCTCATCAGTGTCATCAGTTTATACTATTACGATTTCAAAGAGTCACTAATTAAATTCCACTAGAAAGCTTTGCAGCAGAGAGAAGTAGTTAACTGCGAAGAACAAACATTGCCAATTAATTAGTTTTCATGAATTCTGATTCTAACCAGCAATCAGTTTTAAAATGAGTGAGTTTCAGTGTATCGTCATCGCGAGGCTTGGTGACCTAACTTCGAGCACAACTCTGTCGCCAGAGCTGTGCACCTCATTAAGGTCACGTGAACTGCTCACCAAGTCGGAGTACGAGGAGTTGTCAAATTTCGTGGTAAGTTCAGTTCGCCGCCATAACATATCGTCTTGTAATTTCTTATACTTACAATACTTACAATTAATAGAGTGGTGGTCTGCACACAAAAGGAGCGTCGTACTTGTTCACCTCCATCGCACCCAAAATCAGCTTAACAGACGAGGACAAATTCATCGAGTGTTTACGCGAGGGGAAGAATGACAAAGTTGTCGCCATCCTCCGCCCACCCTCACCAGGTACGCAGATCAGTTCCCACAATTGACGTCTCCATCAAAGTTATGCACAAAATTGACGTTTCCATTTTTCCTTCGATTTGCAGGTGGAAGTGGCGACGTGGAAGGTCGCGTGTGTCTGCGTCGCCTGGGGAGGGCGGAGGTGGAATTCCTGCGGGAGTTTGTGGAGGGGAAGTTCGGAGGGAAGGGGAAGTTCGAGGGACTCCGCTGGGAAGACGAGGAGAGGGCGAACGGAGTGCTGCGGGGGAGTGTCCGTGGGGGTGGCTCAGCCTGGCGACTCTCGGAGACGGAGGGGGCGGAGTTCATTGAGACAGTGCGGAGTGTAGTGAAGTGTGTTGAGGGGGGAACTCTCTGGTGGAACCCACATGCTTTTCCCCTGCCCCCCAACTTCATTCCCAGGAGAGTCCACAGACTTACGAACTCAGGGGACGAAGGGGAGTGTTTGTGGCTGAGTGAGTTGACGAGTGTGAGTGAATTGTTTCTGTGGTTGGTGGATTCCCCGGGGATGGGCAAGTCGACGGTCACCACCAAACTGGAGGAGGAGTGGCGGAGGTCAACGCCCTCTCCAAGGGTCATCGTCCGCATCAACCTGAACCTCATCCACCAGCAACTCCAACAGCAACAAGAACAGAAGGACGAAGATGACTTCAGCCTGGTGACCTTCCTGCGCAGGTTCGTTCCCTTCCTTCCTCTCGATTTGCTTTCACGCTTGCCTGGGGGGTCGGTGAAGGTGTTCATCTTATTGGACGCCCTCGACGAGGTCCTCCCCCAACACGAGGCCACGATGCTCCGCCTCCTCCACAAACTCCTCCTCTCCCCAAAGGAAGCGAAGGAGCGCGACTTCATGGGCCTCGTCCTCCGTCGCCCCGACATTCAAGATTCCCTGCGCCTCCAAAAAGTGTTCCTCACCACGCGGCCTCACCTCCAACAACTCGTGGAATCCGAATTCGGAGTGACCGCCCACTCGCTCCTCCCACTCAACCAACAAGAACAAGTTGAGTTCCTCGCGAAGGAAGTCTCCGGGGAGTTCAAATTCACCGAAAACGAAGCAAAAAGGAAGCTGCTTTCGCTTCCTCGGTCTGCGCGGGAGCTGATGGGAAACCCGCTGATGCTGTTCCTCTTCGCCCAGGTCGTCAAACTCCGCGGGGAGGATGGAGACTCGGCTGACTTGGACCTGTTTTCACTCTACGAGAGATTTATGGTGGCGAAGCACGCGATCCACGTGGCGGAGAAGGAAGCGGCGGACCCCACCCACCCGAACACACGGCGACGCATGAAGAACCTCTTCGAGGAGAACCTCCCCTTCTACTGCGCAATCGCACTCGCACAACTCGAATCAAAAGCAGAGGAAGCCTGCGGGAAGTTTGTGGCGCCGCCAAACGAGAAGAAACGAGCGGAGCTGCTGAGCTTCGGCCTCCTCACCCAAAACTCCGCCCCCCAACTGAAATTCGTCCACCGGAGTTTCGCGGAGTTCCTCTACGCGCGCCTCCTCACCGCCCCCGCCACCCCCGCCCCCCTCAGACACACCCTCTTCACCCAAATCTACTTCGACTATTTCTCCTCCTTGGACAACGTAGAGGAGTTTTTAATGTGCTCGTTGAGAAGGAGAGAAAGCGAGAGGCTCCTCCCCCTTCGCCCCCACTGGCTACCCGACTCCACCTGGTGGCAACGACTCAGGGGACAGCGAGACACGTTGAAGAGATTCTTTGAGGGACATCTGATTTTTGCTCTGGGGGCGGAGCTCCTCTCCCCCTCCTCCCTCGACCTCTCCCAGCCCCAAGTCATCGAGGCCCTCATATCCACTGCAGCTGAAGGCGACAATGAACGATTGCGGGAGTGGCTGACCTGTTGGGACCCCCGGTGGATTCGTCGACATCTCTTCGCTCTCCCAACCCACACAACCACCCCCACAACCTCCCCCACCCCCAAGTGGACTGACCCTCTACCTGATTTGATAATCCGCCTCCTCTTCGAGTACCCCTCCTTCCTGTCGAGCTGTCTGAGTGACGAAGAAATCTGCAGCGGCTTCTCCTCCTGCGAATACCTCGTTTACATTGTGTGTCGCCACCCGAAGAGTCGGGAGTGTCGGGAGATTGTGGAGCAGCGGATTGGGGGAGCGACGCTGCGGAACTTGATGATGACGGAGGCCTCACTGAAGACCGCGCTGAAATTGCCGGAGGCGGCGTGGTGGGTGGCGGAGACACTCACGAGGGACCAATTCACTTCGTTCTTCTCCTCATTTCGCAACCCGTGGGGGCTGAGCGTTAATTTCTGGAGGTTTGAGTTTGTTTGGGGAGGAGAGTTCGTCTACAGGCTCGTCGCAGCGGCTGTGGGGATCAAATTTAGAGGCCACGCCCACGGGGACCTGACTGAGGTTAGCGTGGAGGGGGTGCTGGGGGCGTTTGGGGGTGGGGAGGAGGGCGTGGCTGCCCTGAAGTACCTCCTTCCACGAGTAGGAAACACGAGGCTCCTGGAGGAACTCGAGGGATTTGAGGAGAGGGGGAGGAGGTGGGACGCGGGGGGTGGGGCTGATATTCTCGCGCACGTCTTTGCTAACGAGGGACATTTCGCGTGGGACACGAGGAAAGACCATCATCCCATTTCCGTCCTTCCATTTTTAATTCGATACGGAACGCTACGAAACTTGCAACAATTGATTAACTCCGATGGCGCTGATTTTGTTCTTGACTTTTGGGAGTCAGTGTTTTGTGGGTGCGGCGTTTGTGCTCTCCGTCCTCGTGGACTCCACCCCCCACACACTCAACACGCTCAAGACAACCAAGTTCAAAGATCGCTTCCTACCCTCAGTACCAAGAGAACTGCTGCATTTCCTTTCGTACGTGAAGGTCGACGACCTCCGCGCAGCGTCGCTCTCCGCGGGGCACTCCCCCCTGAAAGGTCAGTGGCCTCTGATGCGTCAGGTCAAGTGGGGCCAGGTGGTCCTCACTCTCCTCTGTACAAAATATTCAGTCTGCCTCAGCTCCGATTTGGTGCAATGTGCTGTGGAGGACTTCCTCCGTCACGTGCCCTGCTGCGATACACCCGACCTCCTCCTCCGTCTCCTCCAGGAAAACTCCTCCCTGCAGGAGCCCCTCCTCCAACAAGTGCAGTTCGAAGTCGCCAGGGGCCGTCGTCCAGGTCATTTTGAATCCCCAAATCTGCGCTGTCGACTGCGCGGACTCATCCAATTCGCACTGAAGGTCGACGAATTAGCCTTCACGGAGACGTCGACGGAGTCAGCTCGGTTGTTTGTGATGAGTGTCCTCGTGGAGAGTCTGAGTGGCCTCCCCAGTCCCCACGCGGATTCCCCCGAGGGATGGTCAAAGGTCGTCGCCCTTCTCCCCTCCCTCCGCCAGAAGCTGCAAGCGGACTTTCCAAGTGAGAAGAAAATTCCCCAACAATTGGTCCTTAGTTTTCCCTTCTTCCAGACAGAGTGGGAGTGGTCGGGGGTTCTCCACACTCTCAACATCATTCAGAATGACTTGGAGGAGATTCCTCCGGAGACCCAACTTCCTTTCTACGGGGGCCCTGCGACGCCGCTCCTTCGTGTTTGGCTGCGACACTTCGGAGTGGACGAGGCACGAAAAGCTGCGAATCGCATCCTCTCGTCGAGTGCTCGTGGACTCACACGTAATCCTTTTGAGGCACAGTTGCATTTCCTAACTGTGGGGGTACATTTCATCACCACTTTTATTTTGCAGGGGAGGAGATGGCGCTGCTGGCGGTGGAGCTGGGGAGTTTGCGGTTCCTGCACGAGATCGCGTGGCCGAGTGTGCTGTGGTGGAGGGACGCGGAGGGACGTTCGCTGCTGCAGGTCGCAGTGGCCACGTGGGGCGAAGGTCACGAGTTTTCGTCCTTCCTCAGGGGGAAGTTCAGCTGCGCCCTCAACTCAAATTGAACACCCACCACCCCACTCCCTCCTCAGTGGCCACTCCCACCTTAAGATTAACAACCCAGTTGTCCCTGGACACTGTTGACACTACGAGAATGTTGATTAATGAGTTCGTTAGCTGCAGACGGGTGTTGGGCTGTAAAACTACAATCAAATGTATTCATTCATCAAATAAACAACATTGCAAATAAAACCTAAAGCGACAAAACTGAGTAAACTGTTATTAATTCATTTCGACCTGTAACAATTATACACAATTTACAGTTTAAATCTTCCGACTCATTTAGTGCGAACATTCGGCGTTCGTTTAATGACTTCGAATTCAGTGGCAACATTCGCTCCTCATGAAATTAACAGCCACGCGCCTATTCGCACTTTAGACACACGTCCCATCCTCCTGTGTTATTGGCTCTCTTCCAGATAACCTCTCACATATTTCTCCCCACAACTCCCACACACGCACGTGTCTATTGCACACGTGTAGTGTAACTACACTCTCAGTGGTTATCAGTGATGACTGCACACGTACTTATCTTCTCTCGGAGTCTCATGCATTTCCAGCTGTCACATTTAATCTCGGAGTGTTCCTCTCACAGCTCAGGAAGACCAAATTCTTCTCAGGGAACCTCGGATGTTAAATCGCAACGCACCTGGTGGCTTGAGATGACCGAGTACATTTTGATTAAGAGGAACAATGAAGAATATTTTGCGTTTGTTGTGAGGCGACAGATGTGGGAAACACGTTCCCACAAATTAACAGACACGTGTTAACTCCTAATTAGAGAGTTACTCCGTCGTAAGTACGCAAAATAAAATTTCACTAATTGGTGACAATTTTATCCCACGGCTGTTTATTCCAAGAATAAGTTTCTTTGTAGTTTTACAGCCTCTTTGAATGGGGGGGGGGTACTAAGGGGCCAGTGGGAGTGGCGGGGTGTTTATTTTGAGTTGAGGGCGCAGCTGAACTTGCCCCTGAGGAAGGAGGCGACCCTTCTTGTTTCGTCCACTCCGAAGTGTTTCAGCAAAACAAGAAGCAGCGGCGAGTTGTGTTCGGAGTTAAATCCCCCAGCCTCTCGATTCCAATACACTGAAACCCACTCATTTTGAACTATTTGTTATAGTCAAGATTTGACCTTTTTCACCAATACGACTGTACACAATGGAATAAATTAATCGGATTTTATGAAAAATAAATCTTTGGTAAGATTTGTTTCTCTTCGCCCTCCAGTGGCGGTTTTGAAATGGAATAAAACACAACGTGCAGAATCTGAACAATTCAATCTTTGGATGATAACTGGTCCTTGTTGACTTTCATCGTTTAACATAGCAAGGTATGCAGCACATTCAAAGGTAAGCGTTGGTACTTTACAACGTCCAGGTTAAGAAATGCATCAATTCAAGGAGAGCAGGTGGAATCAAATCTAATCAGGAGGACATAACCATGTCAAATGTAATTAAACTTGACTGAACTTGTGGTGATGACATCACCTTTTGCTGAAATGACACATTGTCTCCACGAAGCTAGTTATCTACCATCGCACATAATTAAGTCATCCGACATGTATTAACTATTCTGCTTAAACTTTGCAGGTAATAAAATTTAAAGTCTGATGAAAGCAGCAGCCTGGAAGATCCCGATTAAAGCCTCTGCTTCCAGACTCAATCCACTAATAACCACTCAAGATGTCGAATTCAATGATAAAGGTGCATAGTTCAATATTTCGGATTAACAATTTGGGATATTAAAAATTTGATTATGATTCTTTTTCTGCTGGATATATGAAATGAATGTTTGTCTCTTGCAAAGCAACCCACCTGAATTTCACCTCAAATGAATCGTATTCTTATTCTGTTTGTTAGTTAGTGACAACTTTCTAGAAAAAACCACCCAGACGGTTGAAGTTACTAAAGAGAATTGGCATTTGTGCTATTTAGAATTATAAACCTACACATCTGGAGCGTGGCAATTAAAGATGATCTGATTTCGGGTACTAGATGTGCAAAGCTACGTAAGTCCGTTTCCTTCATTCTTTAGCGTCTGTTTTTATTCTCACACACAAAAAATAAAGTGAATGGAAAGAATGCACGAAATGATAATGCAAAGGTGATTCGATTAATTGTCTTGCAGTTGTTCCATATCTGCCTTTCTCAATGTAAAAACCGTTTTCAATTACAGATTAACCTTATGCATATCTAGTGTATGTTGCCTATGTCTGTCTGATTACAAAAAACTCTTGATATAAAGCATATTTAATACTATTATCCATTCAACATTATCATCTGTGTGTTCATAATCTTATCTTAATTACTTGTATGATCACATTTATTAACCTCAGTCGAGCACTATATTGAACATTCACACAAACTAGATACTCGTACAATCTTCCTTTATATATCTTTTTTTTTTTGGAAAATTAATTCATTGAGACTGACACGTAAACTGCGTCTGCATTAGTAGCACATTTCTCAGATTTTACAGAACTCCAATAAACTCACAAATGGGAAGCCAACTGATCTATGGAGAATGGGGAAACTTCAGCTTTAGAAAAACTGAAGACTTTGACGGTGTTGTGGAATATCTTTTCAGTAATTTCTACGAGGATGAACCCATGCAAAATTACGTTGGAACTTCAGTGGAAAGAAAGAACGACCTTGACAAAAAAGTCCGAGGACTCCTGAACCTTCCAGATACAATTTGTCTTGCCGGAATAGACAATAATTCAAGAAAGGTAAAAAAGGTTTTTAACTATTGCATGTCACGGGATAAGTTTGAATAATACTTGGTTTTTATTTTTCAGATTGCGGGTGTTTTTATAATTCTTCACGGAAGTAGGAAAAACACCACGCCGGAGTTCAAAACTTCATCCCCAGTGTCGCCGGTAGTTAGAAACTTTCTCGTCCACTTGGAATGCCAGAAAGTCAATATCTTCGATAAGTACGGCGTGGACAATTTTGCAGAAATGTGTATAATTTCTACGGGGAAAGAATACAGAAAAATTGGATTGGGAACCGAAATATGCAGAAGGGGTTTGTCTATAATATCTTCGATGAATTATCCTTTAGTTACGGCTATTTTTACTAACCCACTTTCGAGAAGAATAGGACAGCAGTTTGGGTTTGAAGAGATTGCTAGATCCGACTTTAGTGAAATGAGAATTCCGTTAATGGACGCTGGTGTGGCTCATCCACATGTAATCTCAGGAGAGCCTAACAGGGAACTGTATGCTTCCTTAACCGCCAAGGTTATAAATTAACTTAACTTCCTGCAAGGAAAGCATATCTCCTTGTCAAATAAGACATACGATAATTGTTTATTTCAAATTAAGTAATTCAATACAACGTTAATATTAGTTGTGCAAAACTCTGTTAATATTTTATTGATTAAGAGATCTGTAAACGGTGTGCAAAGGTATGTAATTATTTGCGGGACTATAAATGATAGCTCAAAATAATTACAAATATATAAACTGATTATGTCCGAAGTACTTTATAAAAATCAATCAAAGTAATAATAATGCTGTTTGACCTTCGCTGTAAAATATGAAAAATTGCAAAATAATTATTTGGGTGCTTAACCTTGCAAAGAGATGTGGTTCTTCACGCTGCCTTATTTATAGTTTGGATAATCATCAAATCTGAGATACTGCCCAAGCAATGTCTCTAATTATAAGCTTTATCATTTCCAACCTTTAGCAATAAAGCTGCTAAAGAACTAAAACTCATACAGGTTGGACGCACACACCAGCTAATAGCTTAAGTACAAACTTGTATAAAGAGAGTTTTAGATTTCGGCTATTTGTCTGTTTTTGTCTTGGTTAAGTAGGGCTTGGTTTGAAATCAAACAGTTGACCAACATTTCCAGCACAAGTGGGGTTATCCCGCATTTTGAAGCTTCCGATTCTGTTTGTATGTTTAAAATAAAATGTTGAGACATATTAAACCTGAAATAGGTTTATCAATCGAAGATAAAATCTCACAGCTAAGTAGTGAGTCACTTCCATTAATTAACTCTGACCGAATCCTCAAATAATATCACCCTTAAGTGCTTCATCATCTAAAAGCAAAAACGTTTCGTAATACAATCTTTAAAGCAATTACTTATTTTATTAAAACCATAACACAGCTCTGTCTTCCCTCGATCTAGTTCTACATAATACGACTAAACCAATGTATTTTACTACTTTAATGAAAACAGTTTAAAGATTTTAATCCACAGCTTATGAATAATTTGTTAACAAGAAAAGTGAATTTACTGCTGCTAGTGGAATATACACGCGTACGTTTTGAACTCTGAAGATGTATAAGTTCAGTATATACAAATTAGACATTTAATTTTGGCTTCAAGATAATTCACTAAATAGGCGTGTACTTAAATTAGGTAATGCACTTATAACCATATTGATTGATTGTGCAAACAATTTTATCTGGCTAAAGTATTACAAGTGAAACTACACTAGTAGTTCTGAAATCAGCAAAAGATAGTGTTAATTCGTCAAATAAGGATCTTAAACAAGATTAAGCTGTTAGGAACGTCAAAGTGAACAATATTTTGTTGTAATTCGTTGGTTTTCTGGGACAAAATATTCAACTCGATTTAGATTTTCAATAAATTAATCCAGTAGTGCATGGTTGAATTCCAGATGTAAAGAGAGTTTTAATAATTTACCTCAGTTGCTCTAATATACAAAGCAAAATTGAATCCTATATTAATAAACAATTTTATTCCATGTTGTTGTACATTTTTATAGTTAACATATGATGCCACTTTTAAGCCTCAACTCATCTTTAACGTAAAATAAGGGGCATATACTTAACGCATCGCCTAAATTCATGGTAAATTTCACCTAAATTATTGAAAACATCAATACTGATTATCGTCAACATATTTAATAATTTGAACTATTAAACTACTTGAAATTGGATTTCTTCCTTTTTAATCATTTAATGTCTTTTTCCGTTTTTGTCAAGGTTTCTCTTACAATGGAACATCTTTGGCGGCTTAAGCCCGATTGGTCCCAAAATTTTTAAATGAAATTATGGGGTCTAAACTTAAAGAAATTATTCTTGACCATTTTCCTGAATAGCCCCTTTTAACGAAGTTACAGCCCCGCGAAAAAAGCGGAGAAAATCGGTGAAAACGGTGTTTTTGCTTTCTCCTATTCTCGCCTATAGTAATCTTCCCATACCCCACAATGTTAATTTCACGGATTTTTACATAAGGGGCTGTCCATAAACCTGGTGGTCTAGCAGAGGGGGGGTAGGGGTGACTCAAATACCACGAAATGCCACGTTAAGGGGGGAGGGGTCGTGCTAACAACCTCGAGGTCCAAAATTGAAATTTTTTGAAAACTTTTCTGATAATTTGATCCATACTTTATTAGTTAATTTCACTAAATCACGTAAATTTCTATTTTGTGTACGGAAAACGATCATGTTAAATGTTATGAAAGCTTTGAAACCATTATAAAATCAGTCAAATAAAGCTGTCTCTTAAAAATAAGCCTTTTTATTTTTTTGAACACGAGGCGTCAGGGGGTGGGGGTGTGGAAAATGCCACGACAAACCATAACCGGAGGGGTGGGGGGTCAAAATGACGGATTTAGAGGCCACGAGGTTTATGGACAGCCCCTAAGCAGGTATAGGGAGATTATTATAGGCGAGGATAGGAGAAAGCAAAAACACCGTTTTCACCGATTTTCACCGCTTTTTTCGCGGGGCTGTAACTTCGTTAAAAGGGGCGATTAAAGAAAATGGTCAAGAGTAATTTCTTTAAGTTTAGACCCCATAATTTCATTTAAAAATTTTGGGACCAATCGGGCTTAAGCCTTCAAAGATGTTCCATTGTTAGTTTATTTTCTTCTGTGAGCCTCCATTTGTGGGAATCTTAATTCCTAATCATTTACGTGATTTTTTGGAAGTGCTTTTACTTAAAGTTTGTAAGTAATAAATACGTATGTTTTGAAGCATGAGGTAAGAAATACACGCCCATTGAATTATCAAAAATGTGAATGAAAAACGTGTTTTTCATTGGAAACTTTGGATTCTACGCAGGCAAGTACGCAACTCCTTCCAGATCTCCGATAAACCTGAACACCGCAATCCAAAAAGAAGTATGCATTAATAATACGACAACAGTTTCAAGCAGAATTTGTAAGGACGGGTACGGGGTGAAAGCTCAGGAGGTCACTGCTTTTCACTGCCGCAGGCCTTTTCCCATTCCTACATCAATATCCAGAAAGCTTATGCACGTAGTATTTACTATGCTGGATGAGAATCAAATACCAATGCCCACAATAATTCTGAAGTTAACTACAGGAAGTATATAATGTACAACTAATCTAGTGTTTATTTAAAGTGGAGTTTGAACTCTCACTAACTCAAGGGAGCGAAGGGCCTCCAAGTGGGGCTCGCTCCACAGATTACTTACAAATTACAGAATGGAGGGGAGTGTATGGTCTCGTTATTACGGACTCACTCCAACACAAATTAAACAAAACTACTGCTAATCAATATTATGTAAGCTCTCATATTAATTAATGAGGGAGTGATGGCCGCTTATTAAGGGCTCACTCCAACTACAATGGAATATTATTATGTACAAACGGTTGCTGTGCCACGAGGTGAGATACGGTTGCTATGTAACGAAGTGCTCTACAATGGTTACGCTACTATGCGGTTACTCTACGGTGGTATGCGTTGCTATGGTTACCCTTAA
>JAQGAC010001383.1:0-14183 GCA_034696585.1 Isotomurus maculatus | reverse complement strand
TGCTACTCTGCAATTCGATATCACCGAATTTGTTTGTCTTGCGGATCAAGAAATGGAGCAGCGCACGAACGTGAACTAAAAAGTTTATTATTAAATCCTTTCAAGGATCCAGTTTCTGTTCGCTTAATCGGTTGGTGCTTGTACCTGTTGGTGTGGATTACACCTGTAATAGTTGTAGGGTTTAGTTTAAGCATCACTTTTTCCCAACTTGATCCTGTGTTCAATATCACTGCATTTTTTAGCTTATTGCCTTCCAATTACTTAGGAAATGTTACGTTTTTTCTAGGCAGGTTGCTGATGTTAACTATAGAATGTGTATTGGTCTTGGATTTGTTGCTATACTTTGGAATCTATTTAATTATATCTTCAATGACTGGTGATTCAATTGTAAACATACTTCGACTTTTGACACTCGAATATGGATCAGGTCTGCATGAACGGAGTTCTGAGGTTTCTTCTGCAAGTTTGGTGCTGCATTGCATTAGGTTCTCAGCATTGATAAATATAATGAAAGACGGCTTGGAGGTGTTATGTTCATCGTTGTTGATCTTCTGTATGTGTACTATGGTTAGTATTGTGTATGTCGTATTTCGTTTGTATGCATTTCTTCACGCAGTTTACATTTATATATGTGTAACTCTGTTAGTTGTGTTTTTATTTGCCACTTTTATTAGTCTCCACGTTGCAGCCAACATGTATTCTGATTTCGAAAACTTGTTGAAGGATTGGAAGTTTCGTTTCGCGTCAGAGAAGGTTTTGTGTAAACGAATTGCTGCCTTAAAGCCTATGACCATTACGATTGGGCTTGTTGGAAGCCACTCTTACAGGATAGTGGACAAGCAATTCCTGAAGATTTATTTTGTCGCATTTGTGGATTATTCAATTAATCTTCTGCTTGCCACATGATGCGAGTTCTGTGTTCAACTGTATGTACAGAAGTTAAACTTTTCTGAGTACATTATAGTCGAGATTGAAAATTCCATGTAAAATTTATCTTTCCTTCTTAACTTGCTTATTTAAACTACTTAGAAACTAAAGTAAACTTGATACTAATGACAGGTCTATTGTATTTTTTTCAATAGATGCTTGGTAATTGGTTTTTTTGAGCTTTTCTTGTGACAAAATATATCACATCCTTAAACCAACAAAAGCCTCCTACTCAATTAGTGCGTAAATATCAACTATTTATAATTTTTGCAATGGGTACCTCAGGTGCTTACATTGTTCACAAAAATATCACGAGCATGAGAACCTACAAATTCTATGTAAAATCGTTCCAGTGAACTAACTAATACGGAGCATCTGCATGTTAATAGCAGTCATTTGCTAATAAAACAATCCCTTGTTAAACTTTGGAATCAATAATTGTTGCCTAATGTATTAATCGAACAAATACCGACAACACTTAAACATGCCGGAAATTTTTGTTTGCTTATGTAATACAAAAGTAAAGAAAAACTTACCCAGTAAGTTAAGTTGGGCAGGTAATACGAATTTTTGTATTGATCGATCCAACAAAAATTTTTAATCTTGAGAACTTGGTACCTTTTAAGTTTAGCGCAGTAATTTTCCAAGAATATAAGTTTCTGCTGAAGGAATCCATTGGTATTCGTTTTGGGTTAAAATGATAATTGGTAGTTTATTTAGGGCTACAAAAACCGGTTTACTTCCAATGAGTTTGAGATTCCTGACAAATTTCAGAATTATATCATACAAGTATGATTTCGGAGTTTACTCAGGCTATTATAAAACACACAGGAATCATATTTTTGTTTGTTGTACTATGATGATTACTATAATGCAAACTAACAGTGAAAGTAATTGAGATGTTAAATTGTATTAAAAATTCAGCTAATACCTGGCCTATTCTCTGGCTACCTAGGAAAATGGCTCAAAGCTGAAGAAGGTAGAAAATTTTTTCCATCTTCATGCTGAAGATAAACTACTAATCGACAGGGTTCACAAAATACCACTTACCAAGCATATTTACCATCGCAGTGGTAACAATTGGTATTAATGTTAAAATGGTATTAATGTTATCTTTCGTTATTTATGGCATAGATAGAAATAACCAGTCAGTGTGCCCCAAATATGTCGAGCGTAAAGAATAGATTATTGGAATAACAATATCTTTAACAAATAAGTTATTGAATTTTAGATTCCAACGTACGTAGCATTAAATAAGTTAACACATAATAATAACTGAGATGACAAATACCTCAGCCAGCCAGGAGAAATTCAACGAATTCAACGACTCTAGGTACTGTTTGGGAGGATTACGAAACAAAGCTCACAATCCAAACGCGAAAGTAATTAAAGCCACATGCTCCGTTACCTCGAAAAAAGGTTTTACGCTGTAGGATGTCCCGAACAACAAATCTAACAACATTTTTAAAATCTGCAACGAACGATTCAGCGCCTGAGTCAGTCACTCACTTGAGCCTAGATCATTCAGGTCCAACTGTTAAAAAGAAAAATATGTTTAAGTTCGTTCGGAATAAAACCATAGTAGAATTTGTTAAGTCTTCGATTCTTGTATCCTTTTAGCTGGCTTGGGTTCGATTGTCGACGCTGGCGCAGATTTAAAGTCTTGCAGAGATTCTTGTCTACCTTTTCATTTAAATATTAGGATGTGAACTTAATTTCTCAGCAGTTTTTTATTCCATCTGGACCAAAATATTTTGGATGATGGCTACATAAGCAGAATGAAAGTGAGGTTTAAATGAAGACGGGAATGGTCTCCTCACACAATTTAAATTACAATTCTAATGACAAACTGCTTTCAAATGATTCAGTTTTACCGGTTTTGGCATAATGACCCTACCAAGGGGCGTCTATTCGAATAGTGATTTTCTGATTTTCTGATTTTGGAGTCTTTTAGGGTAAACTAAAACACTCTAAACCATCAATATAGGTTGGTCACATTATTTACAACATTGATTACATTAATACCACTTCAGCCCTACTGTTATTTAACGTAAGTTAATAATAAATAACACCAATTGTTAACGATAACCAAATACAGCCTCGAACCCTGTTAGGAAGGATTGAGTTCGTACACCGAAAAGCACAACTACCTGGGCATTAACTGTGGTACAATTGATACTCCGAAGAAATTTTGTAAAGTCAGGATTACAGAACTTGAGTAAAGGACTTGTGCAACAAATTTAAAAAGCAGGATATTGAATGAATAGCATACAAAAGTACAGTATGTCAAAACTGACATATATTTCAACAAGTTCTATAATAACTGGGCAATCCTAAGGCTGGAAGTCAAATTAAGATGGTAAAAACCTAAACTTACGATTAGTGACAAACCCCTTACGTTAAGATCAATGTCTATCCATTTTGCAGGAGTTTCGGCACCAAACTGCTCTACTTTGACACTTATGGAGACAGCTTATCACATGGCAGTGGAATATGGAGCGCACACGGAACGGAACGAGAATTAATATTGTGCAAAAAAGTAAATGAACAAAGTATGAAGAAAATTTTGATAAACTGTTAAGTGCAGTTGACTAGTTTAGCATAATTCACATGGAGAAGGCAAATGAAACCGTAAACGGATGTTTAAATCTTTATCAAATTAGCAATGAGGACCTGAATTATAATGTAGGATTGTGTCTAAGGCTCGCCCAAATCATTCAAACCAAGTGAAAAGCTAAAAAACACACAAATTCTGCATACGCTGCAAGGACACAAATAATATTTTATTATAAACTATTTTCCAACTTTTAAAAAGCAAATTCAGATTATTCATAATATTTTAAAGGTGTACTACGTCCTTAACACTTGTCTGAAAAATCCAATTTCCATGGTTCAAAATTGAAGCAGATTTTTTGGCAAGCATTTCGAAAAACAAGCAAAAAAGCGCTAACATTACAGAAAACATTCACTGCAAGTTTATAAATTACATAAGAGGCATTCAAAGCTCCCTGATGTGTATGACGGGCAGTTTTCTTAAACTTCCTTGTGAAAACTGCATATACATAAGCTATATCCTTTTGTTTTGACGTCACCCATACTTTGACGGTTTCGAAACAGAACATTCCAATCGAAGCTGCAAGAATCCCCCCAGAAACAGCAAAAACAGCAACAACAGACCGATTAAATGGTAAAGGAATATCGCTGCGCCCATCCACAGAAAGCCAACGCTGGAGAAACCTCGTCCCGTTTCGTCGGAGCCTCCGAGACCTCTCGTCTACCAATTGTTCCAGTTTCCATTGGATTCCAGTCTCCAATAGACGCTTCACATATGAAGGAACTTTTGACGATCCCATCAGTGCAAAGATATACCCAGAACTCTCTCTCTCCACGTACGACGGAGTGGGAAAAGAGTAAAAGTTTTTCTTGTAAGACTTTTCAAGGTAGTCCTTCTCAAGGACCATGGACCTTCTGTCAGCCATAAACAAAGCCGATCTCGAGCACTCAACCAATTCTGCTTCAACGGCAGTCCACCGAATATCTTCCAGCCCAGACTCATAAAAGAGTGCCTTCTTTAGTTGATCGGAGACACGGGGCAGTTGTCTCATTAGGGGAGATGCGACATTATAAACGTGTCTCCAACCTCGAGAGTCAAGCGAGGTCACATTATTAAGTTCTGTGATTCGTAAAGCTGTTGATATCAGCTCGTATTGCGGGGGAGTCAAGCGCAAATGCTCTCTACGTAGTTCTTTCTTCGTTCGCTCTTTGTACTCACTTATATTTAGCGGACGTGAGAGAAATGCGAAGTCTCCTGATACTACGTTCCGATTTATTATATTTTCGGACAACACCAACGAAATGTTACAATTGCCCATTTTCCCCCATTGTAATATTTGTTCGCTACAACAATCCCAGTAGCTCGAAAATTGCGAAAATAAAACGTAGCAATCCCATGCAACTTCTACGTTCTTGAAGAACGGGATAGCTAGTTCCGCTGACGAGCTGATTTCTTCATAACTCGGTGGCAAAATTATAGATGAGGTGAGGAGACTCGTGTAGCAGTTTGTAAGCAGAACTGCAGTCAGCATCCATCCAACAAGGCCTATTCGAACGGCACTTTTGTTCCACAAGCGCAGCGGAATATCAAACGCCTCGTCCAAAAGTGAACCAACGAAATAAAGAATAGGGACGAAGGACATAGATGGGAATAACTTACGCATTAAACGTTGCATCAATAATGACAGCAAAAGAAGCGTGAACCCCAGTCCCACCCACAGAGGAACAGGAAAGGGGTCAACAAATATTTGAAATGGAATGACTGGTTTTGAATAGCATGTAAGAAAGAGAAATTCTGAAGTTCTTGATGGGATGAAGGTTACCTTGCTGTCCGAAGAAAACTTCATAAGTTGTCTATAGTTCACAACGGGAGTTGCATCTGGCATATAGTCTTCAAAATCGGAGTTCAAGTTTGATGATGAACGGAATGTCTGACCAAACCCGCTGATATTAGCAGCGCGATAGGAAACTTTCAAAAGAAATTCATCTACTGATTTTTCAGCAACACCTTCAGGTCCACAGTTCATGACTTCCCAGGGACCCTGCAAAAAATTCGATTTATGAAGTGGAATCCCTGGAAGATATCCACGGTCCTCAAGCAATGCGATACTAAGATTTACAGAATGGTGGCCTTGGAAATCCCACTGGGTTAAAGCATAAAAGAAGGGAATATGTTTGAAGTCAAGATAAGAACCAATATGGCTTCTTGTTGTGTATGGTTTCTGAATTAAGTAGACAGCTTTGACTCGTAAATGTTCCATCGAAGACGGAAGTGCCAGAAGGGCAATAAACCCGACATCAGTATCCTGAAAGAAGCTGATTACGACTCTGTTGTCATCTTTGGGCTTTATGAAGTCTGTATGGGAAAGCAGAATAATCGTGAAGTTTTTCCAGCAATTCATCAACGTATGGCCTAAGTTCACTACTCCACTTTTATGGAAATCCCTGATAATCCCTCGAGGGTATCCACGGGAATGTCGGCCTAAGAAGACAAGATTGACGACGCAGTTGATTTTCCATTGGTGTGTGAATGGCTCCGGATAGGGAAAATCTACCGTATCTTGTTCAGTTCCAGGTACATTATTATTCAGAAGTATTGGAACTGAATTCGACAATTCTCCGTCGGGTACATAAACAAAAAACAATGTAACAAAGCATGTTTTCGGGTATTCTTTGAAAATGTTAGGGAACATAGGGTGGACGTATGTTCCGTAAGGTTGTCCTGCACTCAAGCTGGAATACCCACGAAAGAAAAGGATCAGACAATTTCCTATCAAGTACGCTGAAGTCATAGTTTAAACCAAGAACAAGTGAAGCTAATCAGCTAAAGGTTAACAAACACAGCTTGCATTCACCAGAAAAACTTAAGTGAATGTGCGATTGTTTAAATATTCCCTAAATCTTGATAATGTGTAGTATCCAAAAGGTGTTATCATAATTAATAAGTCACCAAAGTTTGGCATTCTAACTTAAAAGTAATACAGAGATATAAAAACTGCCCCAGCAAGCCTTGGAAAGAAAAATGACGGTTAATCTATTTTTGGATTTTGGTATCTATTAAGATTTTCTAAAAATGTCAATGCAGGATTTCCATCAGACCTTATGTGCAATTCGAGTATCTATGTGATTCACAGAAAACTGATTTCCAAATTCAAAATGGCAAAGAGAATGTATTGAAGTTGAATTAGACTGTAAATTTGAAGGACTACTCAACTGTCGATTTGGCTTCAACTTTATTCCTGCATTTTGCCAACTGAAGTTATTTAGTTTAAGTATAAATACGGATGTTCCATCGTAGCGAGGTCGTTTGCTTACAACTCATTTATTTATATATCCCCAGGAGCTTCAACCAAATTTAGACTTGGAATTTAGACTTCCAAGCTGATATTGTGTTCTGCCACGGACACAAGTAAGTGCTATGAATATTAACTTTGTTGGCAAGCAACTTCAATGCAGGGCAAGTGATTGGTATGATACTAAGATCCTATGATCCTTCGCGAAGCTTTAGTATCATACCAGAAAATATCCACTAAAGTCAGGAAAAGGCGTATCGTAAGCAGAGGTTTTATTGTGCAATCCAATCATTGCGGAAACTAGGAACCTGTCCTTTCAAACTCAAGGTCTACGTAAAACGAAAACCACGCGAGATTAAACTCGCGGAAGAGAATAAATAATGCGGTACTGCTTTAAACATTAGATGTTGAAAACAACCTTAAACCCGAGGTAATTCAAACACCAGGCCAAAATTGACTGAGAACCAATCACAGGCTTAAGGTAATTTGGCTGCAAATCTTCGAGCAAAGAACATTTAAACCTTTGTCGGAAGCTAGCTTAAAATGGTTGCAATAAGTAATACAAACAATTGCCAGATCCCGTGCAGAAAGTTGCACCTAAATTATTTATATTCAAATCTATAGCTTAAGGAAATACAGATACAATTTCAGTTTAGAGGAGCTTTTAATGAACATTCCAAGAAACCCTATAGAAATTTTGCTAGTTACTGGTTTTTCGAGATTCATGCATGAAATAAATCATAGCGTCTGGGGAAATGCATTAATTAGCATAACACTTTGTCCTTGACGTAATACAAGTGACCTTTTAGAAATTAACCACACTTAACTGAACAAACCATGGGACATTAGAGGACAAAAACAACAAATTTTTGCACAGGTAAATCCTATACTTCCCGTAATTTCCCAAAGTGCTCACCTAGCTTATCTTGTACCTTAGCCTTCTAGAAATCATATACGACGAAGAGATCCACCCCCTTTTTCCCCCAAATAGGACTTTAGACCCTAGGGACATGGGCCTAAACCGCCTGTTACATATAAATGACTAAGGGGTAAACTACCTTAACATCGACCTAGAGACTTTAAACTTGAAACTTAAGCTCTTCATAGTAGTAGGATGTTATATTATGAGTTTTGGCGAAGAGTGCCAGCTGTGACCCTTAGTCCAAAACCACACCCCCATGACCTTGAAACGCAAAATTTGCCCTTAGGGGACCTCCAAATGCTCAAATGTACAAACAAATTGATTGCAAATAGCCCAGGGAGTTAAATGACTTTTTTGGCAATCCGACACATAGTGGCGTGGTAGCTTATCCAAAAATGGCCATTCAAAACCAAAATTTTGGAAATTTCTAAGTTAAGGGATGTCTCATCGTATGTGAAACTCGCTGATCAAACTACCGCAATCAATTGTAGGCATCTTTTGAAGAATTTTACAGCTAGGTATAACATGAGAGTTGTAGCAGTTTCCTGGTTGGCATATTATTAATTATTATTGATGCATGGTTATCAAGAAGATTCTGGTAAACAAGCTTACATATTTTTTGCATGATTTCACATTGTGTTTAAAATAAATTCCCCATAATTACTCTGAAAGGTTTTAAAGCATTGAGCCGAACCAATAATTTCAAGATCATGACAGGGTTTGAAACCCATTCAACCTAATTTTGCAGACGCTTAACTCGTTCAATTGCAATTGCAAGCCGGACTTTATATCACAAAAAATCCCCGCGGTTGTAAACGCGGAAAGTACAGGAACACAACTTGTAATTACTCCTAATTAAAATAGTTTTTCTAAAGGTTTCGTTCCAAGTTTTTAGTCGGAGAACGAACAAAAAAAGTATTGTGTACGTCGTATTTCGTTTGTATGCATTCCTTCACGCAGTTTACATTTATATATGTGTAACTCTGTTAGTTGTGTTTTTATTTGCCACTTTTATTAGTCTCCACGTCGCAGCCAACTTGTATTCTGATTTCGAAAACTTGTTGAAGGATTGGAAGTTCCGTTTCGCGTCAAAGAAGGTTTTGTGTAAACGAATTGCTGCGTTAAAGCCTATGACCATTACGATTGGGCTTGTTGGAAGCCATTCTTACAGGATAGTGGACATGCAATTCCTGAAGATTTATTTTGTCGCATTTGTAGATTATTCAATTAACCTTCTGCTTGCCACATGATGGGAGTTCTGTGTTCAACTTTGTGTACAGAAGTTAAACGTTTCTGAGTTAATTAAAGTCGAGGATAAAAATTCCTTCTAAAATGTATACTTTCTTCTTAAGTTAGCCTGCATATTTAAACTACTTAAAAACTAAATTAAACTTGATACTAAAAATCAGTCAATTGCATATGGTCAATCGTTGCTTTATAATTTGGGCTTTTATGAGCTTTTTGAGACAAAATATATCACATGTTTAAACCGACAATTGCTTCCCATTCAATTTGTGCCTGTATATTTACTTACTATTTGTAATGTATTTAGTAGAAGGTATCTCAGGTACTTACATTACTTGCATAAAAGTGTTAGAAGTCTACGATACATGGTAATAATTCTATTATGAGACTTTGCCGTGTTATTCAGATCCTCAAAGCTGAAGAGACACATGAGGGTTTTACAATCTTGTTCACTTTAGATTATCAGGCTCATGGAACATTTGTAATCGGGTACTCACTTTAACCTGGCCATGAGACTTGCCAGAGCCATGAAACAGAAGTGACAGCCATTGGAATTGTTGGGGCTAGGCTGCTCCTTTCTTGGATGCGGCTTGATTAGGCTTATGTTCCTTTCTTGTAAAGTTTCTTTTAAAATTGCCAGGTGAAGCAGGAAATGGCCTTTTAAACTGTCAAACTACCTGCTTTTGTGAAAATGAAGCATAAAAAACATCACGAGTATCAGAAATTGCAGATTCTATGAAAAATCGTTTCAGTGTACTAACGAATATTATATGTATATAGCAGTCACACAATCCCTTCTCAAACTTAGGAATGAATAATTGACGTCTAATGTATTAAACGAACAAAAACCCAAAACCTTCAAACACACAGGAAATGTTTCTTGGATTGGGTAATATATAAGTATTTTATTTCGAATAACTTGTAAGTTGGGCAGGTAATACGTAATTTTGTATTGATCGATCCAACAAGGCTTTAAATTCTTGATAAGTTGGTACGTTTGAAGTTTATCAAAGTAGTTTTGCATGAGTATAAATTTCTGCTGAAGAAATCCATTGTTATTCCTTTTCGGTTGAAATCATAAATTATAAGTGGTAATTTGTTTAAGGCTACAAAAACCAGTTTATTTCCAGTCAGCTTAGGAATCCCGAAAAATTTCAGAATTGCATAATGTAAGTATGCTTTCGTAACTTCTTCAAGCTGTTATATAAGGCACAGTAGGAACCAAAATTTTTTTGTGTTGTACTATGATGATAACTATGATTCAATCTAACTGTAAAAGTAATTGAGCTGATAATATTTTCTTAAGAATTAAGCGAATACCTGGCCTATTATCTGTCTACCTAGGAAAATCACCTAAGGCTTCAAAGAGGTAGTATCTTTCCATCCTCATGCTAAAGGTAAACTATTAATCGATTCCAAAGCTCATAATATTCAAGGTATTCAGGGTACTATGCAATACTATACCGAATGCGAGGCTACCAAATGCCTGTTCTTGTTTTGCGTGGAAAGTCCTCTGTTGAAGAGTACCTGAAACCAACCTCCGTATTATTTATAAAAAGAACTAAATTATAGAATTATCTGTTTCGAAAGTTTCGACAAAAGGCAGATGAAGGGTTTTTGTAATGAGGATTTTTAGTCACAATTCATCACTTACTTATCAAGTAGGCAACTAAAGAATATTGGAAGGATACTCGTCTGCTCTTTTTTAAATTTCCTAAAAATGTCGAAGCATATGTGGAAATCTCTAGACGCGCTAGATAACCTGTACGGTTTCACAAACAGACCACTGCGATGGTCCACGGTTTCACAGGAGATGTTGACTACGAAAGGAATAAAACCACTGCTGTGGAACATTGTTCTTATTATTTGCGTATTTGGTTTTGTGGCCATTAATCAGATATTAGTGCTCTGGAGTATTCATAAGCAGCAACATGAGAAGTTCACATACGATACGTCGCAGCAGCTATTAACGAAGATATCGTTCTTCGCTTTCACATACTTTTATAACTTAACCCTCGGGTGTTATTGTGCGATTCGATACCACCGATTTAGCCTGGCTAGTAGCACACAAAATGGGTATCCGCACGAACGCTCTCTCAAAAGAAGGTTGATAAATCCTCGTAGGTATCCAACCTCTGCGCGCGTAATTGGTTGGGTGACTTACTTACAATGGATTGCTTCGAGGTGTATAATCGCTTTTGAGTAGCTGTTGGTCATATATCATCAAGAACCCTTCTAGTGAGGTATTTTCAAAATTTTGGTCCCCAACGTTCGTTTTTGGATTTTATATCGGGCAAAAACTGAAATTTCGGGCTTTTTTGAGGACTTTTGGCCAAATTCCTTTTCGCTAAATAATTTTTTCCAAAAATTTCCAGCAATTGAGTAATATTCTTCATCGCTTGTAAAAAAATTTATATAAATTAATTTCGAAAATTTCGAAAAATTTGTTTCACAGGTCATAAATTGACACATTACCTTGCAAATGTTTGTCGTTAAAAAAACTCCAGAAACACAAATTTTTCGAAATTTTCGAAATTTTTAAATTTTTTTACAGGAGATGAAGAATAATACACAATTGCTGAAAATGTTCGAAAAAAATTATTTAGCGAAAGGGAATTTGGCCAAAAGTCCTCAAAAAGCCTGAAATTTCAGTTTTTGCCCGATATAAAATCCAAAAACGAACGTTGGGGACCAAAATTTTGAAAATACCTCACTAGAAGGGTTCTTGATGATATATGACCAACAGCTACTCAAAAGCGATTATACACCTCGAAGCAATCCATTGTTAGTTGTGTACACTTCACCATTAGCCATATTCATCCTAACTATAAGCGTTACGTTTCACCAATTAGATCCTCTTTTCGGAATAATTCATTTCTTTGATTTCATGCCAGGAACAATTTTTAGAAGGATTTTGTTTTTCCTTGGAAGGTTACTTTTGATTAGTGTTCAATCTGTTATGATTTTTGATTTGTTGATGTTTTTTGCAATCTATTTGATGATTAGTTCAGTTGGTGCAGATTCAATTTTAACCAGCCTTCGCCTTTTGACAGTCGAATATGGATTAGGTCAACATTTAGGAAATTCTAAAGTTTCTCCGGTGCGGTTGGTTATTCACTGTGTAAGGTACTTGGTAGTAATAAATCTAATTAAGGGAGGATTAGAGACATTAACTGCATCGTTTCTGACTTTCTGTATGTGTACGATGATAAGTCTTGTTTATGTCATTTTCCGCTTGAACACTTTTCTACATCCTATTAATATTTTAATTGCCGAATCCCTATTGGCATCCATTATGTTTGTCATCTTCTTGAGTCTCTACATGGGAGCCAAAATGTATTCTGATTTTGAGAACTTGTTGAAAGATTGGAGATTTCGCTTTGTGTCAAACAAGCTTTTGTCTAAACGAATTGCTGCGTTAAAACCTATGACAATTACGGTTGGGCTGGTTGGAGGTCAATCTTACAGGATTGCAGACATGGAATTCCTGAAGATTTATTTTGTCGCATTTGTGGATTATTCAATTAACCTTCTGCTTGCCACTTGAGGGGAGTTCAGTGTTCAACTGCATGCACAAAAAATTGAACTTTTCTGAGTAAATTATAGTGGAGAAGGTAAATTCTACATAAAGTATATCCTTCCTTCTTAACCTGCTTAATTAAACTACGTCAAACCTAAAGTAAATTGATTTTAATTACTAGTCAATTGTAAGTGGCCAATAGTTACTTTGTAATTTAGTTTTTATGAGCTTTTCTTGTAAAAAAAGGATCGCATGCTAACACCGAAAATTGCCTCCTATTCAATTAGTGCGTGTATATCAACTGTTTATAATTGAAACACAAGGTACCTGAGGTACTTACATTTGTCATGAGTAGCTAACCACCCTCATAAGATAATGAGATGATGATAATTAAGATGAGATCACAACAGTGGCTCGGTAGTTTAATGGTAGAACAATCGCCCGGTCAGCGACAGATCTGGGCTTCGAGACCCAATTGAGTCAATTATACTTTTGGATCTCATCTTAATATACTTAAAGTCACTTTGTGACACATTGTTCATTAAAAAATCACGAGTATACGAAATTTCAAATTTTATGTAAATTCGTTTCAGTGTACTTACTAGTACTGGGCATCGACATGTTTGTAGTAGTCATTTGCTAAGAAAACAATCCCTTGTTAATTGTATGAATTAACAATTGATGTCTTATGTATTAAACGAACAAAAACTCAAAACATTTAAACACGCCGGAAATTTTTCTTTGATTGGGGAATATAAAAGTATAGAACAACTTACCAAGTGAGCTAAAATGGGCAGGTAATACGAATTTTTGTATTGATCGATCCAACACAGCTTTAGATTCTTGATAACTTGGTACCTTTGAAGTTAACACAGCGATTTTTCGTGAGTATAAACTTCTGCTGAAGGAATCCATTGGTATTCGTTTCGGGTTAAAATTATAATTGGTAGTTTGTTTAAGGCTACAAAAACCGGTTTACTTTAAATGTGTTTGGGATTCCGGACAAACTTCAGAATTAAATCATATAACTAGTATTTCGGAGTTTATTCAGGCTATTATAAAATGCACAGGAACCATATTTTTGTTTGTTGTACTATGATGCTTACTAGAATACAAACAACAATTAAAGCAATTGAGACGTTAAAATTGTATTAAAAATTAGGCTAATACCTTGCCTATTATCTGCCTACCTAGAAAAATCGCCCAAAGCTGCAAAGAGGTAGTAGCAATTCTGCGTCTTCATGGCTAATGTTATTATGCGATTCCCGGGCTCATAATATTCAGGGTAAGCAGCAACTATGCAATACTATATCGGACGTGAGGCTACCAAATGCCTATTCTTGTTTTGCGGGGAAAATCCTCAGTTGCAGACTACCTGAACCCAACCAACGTATTAATTATTAATAAATCTTGATTATTGATTATGGAATTATTTCTTTGGAAAGCTTCAACGAAAGGCAAATGAAGGGTATTTGCGAAAAGGATTTTTAGTCACAATTCATCCCATCGCTTGCTTATCACGCAGACAACCAAAGAATACTTGAAAGATACTCGTCTGCTCTTTTTCTAGATTATCGAAAATGTCGAAGCAGATGTGGAAATCTCTAGACGCGCTAGATAACCTGTACGGTTTCACAAACAGACCCCTGCGATGGTCCACGGTTTCACAGGCGATGTTGACTACGAAAGGAATAAAGCCATTGCTGTGGAACATTGTTCTTAT
>JAQGAC010001382.1:0-14187 GCA_034696585.1 Isotomurus maculatus | reverse complement strand
GCCTGGAAACCCATCAGGACAAAAAAGACACGGGATTCCTTCGAATCTCAACTCTAGTCCGATCATTTATTACGAACTGATTATTGTGTGTCTAATGTGGGAGCTTCGGAGTTTGGAAGTGAGTGGGTCAGTGTGAGCGGCGGGTGCGATTCCTCACTTCATTTCATGAGGTTGTGTGACTTGTCGAGGGAGTGGGCAGAAGGCTTAATATTGCTTTGAAGAGTATGATCGGCTGATCTTCGTGGAATAAAAGGCTACATGAAGACTGGACACAGGTGGACTTAATGACTTGGTTGCAAGCTTGCAAGTCAGTAGCCTTCAATGAAATCCCACACTGCGCTCGTATTTCTCCTCGCCTTCTCCTCCACCGCAGATATCATTGCACATGTGACCAACAAAGAAGAAGTAAGGAACCATTATGAGCTAAGTAACTCGGGCCATCATTAACATTGCAGCAGCCAACCAACTCGCGATCTCCTTCACTCCTTCCTGTTTCGTCCGAAATGAAATCTCACTCTGTCTTTATCTCAATAGTATATCTTTTATAATAACCTTCATCTCTTTCTCAAACTTTCTTAATCCCAAAACCTCACAAGACTCTCAAAACCTCGGCATTCTCCCCTCAGTCTCCCCTTCTTCGCATTCTTCCTCATGTGCTCAACCAAAATCCACAATCAGGTCGACTCCTCACAAACTCACTCACCTTACCCGTACAAACGATTCTATTGAACTCAAAGGAATACACCAATATTAATGGAGCCACGCAATAATGCTAGTGTTCTTAAAGACGCCGAGAAATATGAGTGGCATTAAAGTCGGTGTGAGATAGGAGATGATAGAGTGGCCTGAGACTATTGGGCAGTGAGTGAGCGTGTGCCAAGACTGAAGTTCAATAATATTATTAGAGATGTTGGGGAAGAAATAGTGAGGTTAGAAAGTGAGGCTGGGTGGATGTAGGAAATCGAGTTTGAATGCAATAAAAGGAGATGAGAGAGGTGGAGAGGTTGTTAGGCGGGTTGTAGGAAGCCCGTATAAATATCGATGATGAAGATAACTTGACGGAGAGACAAGGAGTGAGAAGAAGCAACTCTGAGGAAGGAGAAGGGCAATAAGGAGTTTATATATGAAGAGACTTGAGAGAGCGGAAGATGGTGGGAGACAAGAAAAAGGAGCCAATAGATTGTGGCATATCGGAGATAATATTTTTTTATAACGATCACCCAGCCTATTTTATCCGAGACTTAAACGAGGCCCTCCCAATCGTAGCGAAAGAACGGGAGAAGAAGGAGAACTCGATAGATCGGTAAAATTAATACAAATGATTCCCATGAACAGCGATATGTCGGGTAGGGACCCATAACTCTCCAGTCTCCACTGAACTCACGATTTATGCCCACTTTCTTCCACCAACCTAAAACTCAAGAACATCAACCAAGTGTATTAAGGCTCAACTACTCCTTCCTTCCTTCCTTCTTCCTCCTCCAGCCTTATTCCTCAAGCCAATTTAACATCCAATTCAAACCATTCCCGTGTAAACCGAGAGAATGTACACAACTTCCTCAGTTATTTCGGCCTCTCCTACAGCCGCTGCTACAGGTTAATCCAAATAGAGTGACCGATCATAATATAAAACTCGGGGATTTCAAGTAACGATGAGATGGGATGAGAGTAACTTTTTCCCTCACAGTACTTTCCTATTAGTAACTGAATCCTATAGACCCACGACGACCTACAACACACACACAACACACACACACACACACACACACACACTTTCTTCAAAAGTAACTTGCACTAAATTTCCCAAAGTAAACTTTCCCATTCTACGGGCATTACAAAATGGCTCACACAACTTCCTTCTCTTGTTTATTTCATTCCTTACAGAGATGAACATCATCATCATTCTCACAAGAATGATTATCATTGCCAACCAACCACACACTCCTGTCTTCTCTATCCACTCCCCTATTTACTTCCATCCCACCATCTCCCAGCATCACTTCCGGCTATTCTTTCCACAACTCCACCATATCATCTGTCCTTTAAAATAAACTTTTACTACCCAAAAACCCAGTCTCACTCCTTCTCCACCACCTACCCAACCTTATTACCTTTCAATTCGGACTCTCACCCACCTTTCCAAGCCTAAAAACAGCAGTTCAAACATCCGTGAAAAGGCTACGTGAGTTACGTGCTGCTCCTTGAGTCGACGTAGTGGGAATTTACATGGGCACAATGTTTGGAGAGGTAATGAGGGTAAAATGAAGGCAAAAAATCTTATCTGCCATCTCCCATTATTGGGGCCTGCGTTTATCTGGAGTATCCTGGAGGAAAGGAGACACTGTGGAGGACACGAAGGACTTGACACAGCTCCCAGCAACAGACTCACACAGCCACCAATTTAAAAGCTTTCAACTCAGCCGTAATAGCCTTTCTCTACTTCTTTCTCTTTAGTCCATAGCCTTTGGCTTCCCTTCTATCAACTGAGAAAGAACTCGTGGCCATAACCACACACACTCACACTCATCTTTCCCTCACACACGATAAAAGAATAGTCTTTTCCTTTCATACTTAAATCCTTTCTGGACTTAAACCCTTCCTCTCCTTCCTTCCTTCCTTCTTTCTATCCACTCAATCCAAATACAAATTCCACTTTTTATCGCAACTCTCTCTCCCAAACCCCCACTTTCTTCAGCCTACTTAAACCCAACGCCTTCTCCGTCCAAATCTTTATCTCCACATGTCCTCTCCATCGCGTATCAATATATATTTATCTCTCTAATGCACTTAATTAAAGTGCAGTAGCTTTCAAACTCCCAACAATTGATCCCAAATTATTCTCCTCCTTTCAGTAATCACGGCTTCCTCATAACTTCACTTTAAGTGTGTGTGTGTGTACAGAGAGTTCCAAGAGAAAGCTGACCAACAAGATTTATTGCATTGTGATGGGATAAGGTGACACGAGGGGATGACCACACGACCTGATCCCTAATAAATTCCCAAATCTCAATTGATTCCGTGCGTGTCCACTAGTTGAAACCTAACCACTCAATGACCAATAAAAAACCAAAATATTTTTATTACTCCTCCAATTCACACCTCAACGAATCCCCCGTTTTATTAATTAAGAATATTAAGATCCATTTTCCAAAAATACCTACAAAGCCTCAGATTATAAATGCGCCGTAAACAACCCAAAATTATGAGCCTTTTTATAGGATCACTCATTTTTCATCTCTCTACAATTTTTCATTCCCTCCACCTCCGCGTAAAGATGAATTTTAAGGTGTTCTCAGCCGAAAGTAAAAAGCACAACGCATAAAATAAATTCCGCGCAGCGTCTTAGGTCCTTAAATCCCTAAATAGGAGGAAAACTGGCGGTAGGCAGATAGTTGATAGTTTTTTATAGCCCCTGTATTGGTTTAATAAAAACAAGCTGTGGTCTTGGAAAGATGAGTATTACTGGGAGTGGTGAGGAGAGAAGTATTTTTCTCATAATAATTTTGTGGCTAAGGAATAAGGAGGAAGGAAGGAAGGAAAGAAGGATAGAGGATAGGAAGCCGTGCGGGGTGAATTTGGGTTGAAAAGTAATAAAAAGTGATGCATGAGTGTTGTGTATTGAGTTTTTGATGTAACTAAAGAACTAAAGACTGGTAAGGATCTTCCTCTCGCCCGTGAAACAGATCATAATATCATAATAGGCCGCACCGCCTCTCTACCTCTTCGCAATCAATATGCAAAACAATCTTCATTTGAATACGACAGATGAACTCCACGCCGCGTTTCTCCATCCAATTTGATTCTTTCAAGATACGCCAACCTCCACTCTACTTTCCATATAAACTTCCACATTACTCCGTCTCTCTCATCTCTCAATTGTCTCTATATATAATATATAAGCCACTATACTGCTTTTGTATCTCCACACACACAACTTTAATAATAATACACTTCTTCTCATTTACCTCACTCCCCGATGGAAGCTTACGGCTGTAGGAAGACACGGAAAACAATATTCCTCCCACATCCACACGGAACAACAGATAATGCATAATAATAATAATAGTAATAGTAATAAAGAAAACTTCAGAGTGCAGGGAACAACGCTCCGAGCCAACGTGTACTCAATGGCAGGCGGTCCTTTTTATTTTTTAGCTTCATTTCCTTCTTCCATGTCGATTTCATCTTTTATTTTCTCCCACCAAAGAATGAAAAACTACAGATACTTGAACGAAAGTCACTTTCCCATTACGGAGATACAACTCCACGATACCGTTTCAACTCTTCTGCCTCCTCCTCCCTTAAACTTCATCCTACACACTTCTCCTTTATGGTGGCCCATGAAACACTCCCACTCTGATCTCAGACCCAGATAAGAAAGCAATTCACCTTTTACATCTCCTATATGTCTCTTCATCTCATATAACAACTCTCATCTCTCTCTATAGCTTAAGCACTTCACTCAACAATCATCGCTCCTCAGTCTTCTTCTCCACACAAACCATATCACTTGCCACTCCCACCGACACACCTTCCTCACTTAAACAATATGCTTCTCCACTCCATCTTTAAATGAACTCCAATTAATTTATAATAAAGCACACAGAGGTTTCATCAAAAGGTTGATTGTTAAATTCAAGCATCTTTACTACACACACTGGGTGGTTCCACATAATCAATTCACATACACATACATAATATATATATATATATCAATATATATATATGTGAGAATTAACCGAGAGTGTACAATTTTGACCCCATCTTCGATGATTGCCCTTTATACAATTACATTTGTATAAGTTCTTGTAGAAATTGACTTGGACTGCCGCAGTTTGTATGTATTCGTTAATTACTAATCAGTTGCTTGTCGTAATATTAAATACAATTTAGGTCTCAATTAATTAACGCCCCAGTTTTATGCAATAAGGAATTCTTGAATTCTTACATTTTAATTAGGTGACTCCCCCCGAAGACTCGCACATTTAAATTGCAAAGTAGTTTTGTAATTGATTAACTTGTGATTTTATGCGAACCAAATGGACCCTGTGTAATTTGCGGGAAACCTATTTAATATACTGTGCAAATTAATTAAGATGTTCTGTCTCTCTCATTAATTAGTAAAGCTATATCGGACAAAATGGAAGAAATACTAATTATTAAGTGTGCAGCTACTACTTATGTAAATTGAGCTGGAAATTATATTCGTAGTGTGTTTTAATATACAAAATAAAAATATAAATTAAGTCCATGGGATGCGCTTTAAAGTCTGTCTCATTAAACAAAACTCTCCTTATTCTTTTATTTCTCTTCTAGAAATCTACACAAAAATAAAAACAAAATTTGTACGTCAAGCGTGAATAATTTATTTCTAAAAAACTAAAAACTGTAATTAAATAGTAAATAGTAAATAGTAGCTACCATATATTTCTCAAGATAAAAAACAACTGAGAAAGAATTAATTAACGCTATTCTTTAATTACTACTCGTGATAAAAATAAATAAATACTAATGAAGTCTTTGGATTGAAACAGTGACAAGAAAAAATCATCACTTTTTGAAATTACACACACACACACACACACACTCACTTAAGTATTGTACAGTGCTATTAATTAAGAGTTTATATCATTGAGACGGGTCCCCAAATGTATTCGTGATGATGATGATGCTCCGTACGTCTGGGGTTGTTGATTAATTAAATATTAATTAGTAGGTGAGAGTTGAACGTGGCGACGACGACCTATTTAAGGATAATAAGGAGTCTTCCCCTGCCTAATATGGCTGACTATTTAAGTATTAAACTAAACCCTTTAGATTTCAGGTTGGAGCACACACACCTTCCACACAGGCGTGAGAATTCGGCAGAGATGGTGAGGACCACACGAGAACACTGCTGCGATGAACGGGTAAGGTTTACGTGCAGTTGGGTTATTAATTAGGGACACCGTGATAAGTTTCCGCCGCCTAAACCTCAAACTAATTACACAGCTAATGATGATCAGAAGAGTCGTCGTGATATTTGGATCTCTTGCTTAAATGATGATCATCTATTAGGTCAACACATTCTTCCTGGTCGGAGGTCTCACACATCCCTTCCGCCTCTTCCTGCTTCCGTTTCGCCGTCGCCATCTCAGCTGCGTGCTTTTTCCTCCACTTTGTCCTTCGGTTTTGGAACCAGACCTGCAACACAAACACAAATGGCTCATTAATTAAGATGAAGGGTGAATTAAATTGGGCGACAAAACACGAGAATTACTCCATTCCCTCCAACAACTTCTCTTAAATAGTTACTTATACTTCCCTAATGGCAAAAACATCCTTTACATTCCCCAAAATACACTTTCATCCACACAAACTCCAGCCAACTCCGCGTGTCACTCTCCAGGCTTAATTTCCACGAACGAAACGAGGAAATGAGAGCAATTGTTTTACATCCAATTCAGCGCACAGTATTATTCATTTGAGTCAGGAGCATCATCATCGTATTAAATAATACCCTCTCATCATCATTTCACATAGCACACAGCATCAGTAGAAACAGCAGCAGCAAAAGCAGCAGCAGTCGCTTTCACTCCTCCATTCGTAATTTATATCTCGTCCTTTTATCACGAGACATTATAGCCTCACACTGAACTAACTGAACAACTCACTTTTCCATGTTTTTGCTAGTCTTGGGGATTACATTAGAGAAAGAAGACACCACCACCGTCACTTTCATGGAGAAAGCCTCGCACTAAATCATCTCCCAGTTCTCTGTGACAGAATATTAAGGAATCTATAACTCAGTCTCCAACTCACACACATAAAACTATACAGTCTCCGCAGTCTCCGTGTAATTAAGGCTAATTATGCTCTGTATTTGCAAATTATAGCTTCTTTCCTTTAATGGACCTACACCATCGATCATCCCACAACAACCACACTCGTTCACATTAAAGTCTTCCTATTAATATCCCTTAATTACTACACCTCCCAACTTTAGTCTCCTAAACAAAAATACCCCGTGCCTTCCCATTAAATCATTAAAAGATCCAATTCAGTTCAAAATGTTCAAATCTCCAGTCTAAATCACCCCAACAATAATGAAGGAATAAAAGAAGTCGCCCATTTTTTCATAAAGAATGGGCACAACAGCTTCCGTAATTGATACGAGTGGAATTTAATTTGTAGTCATAAAGGAGAAAATTAATAACAACAATGACGACCTAGGGGAATCAGTGGGGACACTTTTTTATCCGTCACATAAAAGATTGAGTATATTTATTTCTCAAGGGAACTTTGTGTGATGACAAAGTGGGACACAGATGCACACACTCACCAAACAAATAATAATAATTTTATTCCTAAGCTTCTGTGGTTTTCTCCCTCGCCCAGCCAACTGCAGCAGCAGCAGCAGCAGCAGCTCATCTTCAGATCATCGAAATCCATCGAAACACATCCAACATTATTTTATGCCACTCACACGAACACTCACATCGTGTCGTCCAATTAGACAAAACTATTTTTAACTACTTTAACTGGCCCCACATATCTGTCCCCATCTTTTTTATGCATAAACCTAAGTGAAGCTACAAACGAACGGAGGACGTAAATTTACAAACACAAAACTCACAAAAGAAGGAGGAAGTCTCGGAGGGCCGGAAAAATGATTAGCACGGAGAAAAGGCGGAAAAAGGAGGAAGGCGAGGATGTCCGCAATTCGGTTTGTTTGTTGTTATCGTAGAAATGAAGTGGAATTAGAGGCGCCCCACATCCAATTATACAGCCATGCCATTTAAGCTCTTAAAGCTTTATTTAAACTATCTCTTTAATAGTTACTCCGCCCAAAACTACACTTTCTCTCGTCTCCATCCCTTCGCCTTCTCCACCATCAGATAAACAGAATAAACACCAACACTCCATCATAACACGGAGAAAGTTACTCACACTTTATCCCTTCTTTCTATCTACACATTTACATCTTATGCAGCTTCCTCCTTATCCTCGTGTGTCATCAATAAATCCGCTACTTTTTAACTCCCATCACACACACACACACACACACATCAGTTATGAAATGAACTAAATCATTTAAATATGTTACTATACACATTTTAATAGCCTTGTGGAGATTCCCGTGTTTGCGGACGGACTCACTGCAGACAGACTCACTGCGGAGTATTAAGTTGTTTCGGGGGGAGGTTGGAATAATTCGGGAAACGGAGGACACGAAGGAAGGAATTAATGTTGATTAATGAAGAGAACGAGTCATTAGCAACAAATGTTTTTCGCTCTTGACACTCGTCGTTTCTCTCCTCGCTGCTTCTTTTCGTCTTTTGGATCTCATCCTAAAACCATTTGACTCTCCAAACAACAACCCATGCTGGCTTCATCACTATCATCCTCTCAATAATTACACTCTCACTTTTAAGTCTCCAAGCCTACAAAACTTTAATTAATGTCCACCCATCCAATTCTATCAGATGAACCTGTCTCCCTTCAAACACAACTTTGTACTTAAAACTGCATCAACACTGAACCGTATCTCTGCACTTCCAATCATTTGTGTCCAACCAATCTTGATGTCATTTATGGCTCATCATCCGCTGACACTCATCCTTTTTCTTAACCCATAAATTCCCCTCACACATTTTTCTTTTCCCACTTTCACCAACTTCTTGTCGTCTTGTTTCACTAAAAGTTATTTCCCAGATTGCTCAGCACAACTACGCAACCCAATCTCTCTTGGCTTGCCTCTCCTCTATTTTAAGAGTTAACTTTTTATGAAGAACTACCAGAGAGACTAGCTCAGCTAAAGTCTTCTTTAGTGTCTCTATTTGTCTTTCATTTTGAACCAATTTCACGTTTTATGACATCAAAATCTGCTGGTCAGTGAAATAAACTGTTCGGAGGGAGTGAAAACACAACAACGCATACAGGAGACCGAAGCTCAGACATATTTTATTATCTCATTCGCAACACAAGATCCGTCGCAGTGAATTCTGGTCATCGAAATCTCCTTCCCTAATATTCCCTATCATTCATCTGCTCATCAGAATGCGCTTGAAATTCAGAACTCATCTCTCCTCCCATTTCGTATTCCACACGAACCTCCAGTCTCCTCCAAACTGCTCCAGTTTAAACTCAAAAATCAAATGAGATCAAAGCAGCCGTTTCCTCGTGTCCCTTCCTATCTTTGACTACAGAAGTACTTAATAAACGCCTGCAAACAATCTTTTACATTTTCTAAAAGCCAACAAACAATCCCGCACTCTTGATAATAGAAATGAATAGCGCAGTTTCCACCATTACCAAAATATAAATTGTTAGTGGAGCCATTGTCCACTTCATAAACGATCAAAACAAGTCGCAACCACAATCTAAAATGACTAGAGACAATCATTCGAGCGGAGGTTCCTTCTGTAATCCAAAACGACGATGATGACGGCGATGCTCATTTCAGAAATAAAAGCCTTTCCCTTTTGATGGTAATGGTTCATATCGTTACAATAAAAATAAGATGTTCCTTCAGCATCCACCGAAATCTCTCCCAGCCAAGAAGAAGCCCTCCAATCCTCTTCACTCCGATTTCGGAGAGACTCAATCCGAGACCCGCATCACAAATAATTCACTAAGCCCATTTTTATATAAACGTGCGCATAACTTCTCATCCGAACTAACTGAAGGCGTCAGTAATTGAAAGTCAGTGTGTGTGACATCGGAGGAAACAGAATTGAGAGAACCCCAAAAGAAACTTTGTCCAAAGTCCAAACTCACATGGGTGAATAATTGAATGAATGCAAATGAATTAACCGTCCTCACATCTTCCAGTTTAATAATTCCCTGTAGATAAAACTAATAGGAGCACAAATAACATTTGATAATCCTCACTCAGTCAGTCCAATTGACTTCTTTAGCCGATTATACACAAGTTTCCCAATCTGAACGTATACAAACACAAAGGACAGTTTTGAACGGTCTTTTGTACTTTTGTCCCACCCAATAAAAGGACAAAATAAGGGTGAAATCCTAAACCAGCAATCCGTCTGAACATCCAAAGGTTTATCCCTTCTGTAAACACTACACAAATAAAACCAAAGGTGGACTTAACCCAACCTTCCAACCTTCCCCACTTCCAACACTCTTACAACAATCTCTAATCATAGGGGAACCTTCATTACCAAATTTAACTCTCCACTAACATTCATCCGCATGAAACACAAATCTACAAATCTACAAATCTCCGCATCGCTGCTCCTCATAGACGTCTAAATCTAAATTCATAAAACACCAAAATTCTAAACCCCTGCTACTCATCTTTTGATACAATAAATAATAAATAAATAAAAACCCATTGTTCCTCAAACACTCACTGCGACATTTCCACTTGGACGAGTGTTGTTGCGTGTACGTGACCCTAATTTAAGATTCACAACGCCAGGAACCCATTACACAACTCATTTCACCTGAGTGATCACTTTGTGTCCCATCACCATTCAATTGCTCTTTTATTTCTTCAATCAAAATGTCACTCAGCTCCCATTCTACTCCGCAGCTCACTTTTTGAACAAACTGCGTTTGATGAGCGAACAAAAAGGCCCTGCTAAAAGACAGCGCTGTGACGACGGACAATGGAGACTAGCAGCCGAGGAATAATGCAAATAATGAAGGAAGATCCGTCTCAGCTAGTTTCGGAATTGAAACCACAATAAGCGGGTTTATGATGAAACCCTCATCGATTGAAACAGCCTGAATGATGTGGACTGGAGTTTGATAAAAGTTAACAGATGGACGGTTCATTGATATGCAAAAATGGTAAACGAAACGAGGATTATATTGGATTTTGACAGCCCCGTCCATCCATCCACAATTTCCACAATTTCGTCAGCCAACCTCCTCCTCACCACACTCTCCTCTCTCTCCCATTTTTATCATCCAAAATCAAACTTCCTCGTCTATCCATTCTTCCATAGTCCGTCACATTAAAACAACTCTCAGCCCATAACGACCAACAAACTGGCCACGGCCTCACAAACAACTACCTTCTAATAATACCGAAATAAATACACACACACACACACACACACACACACACCATCCTTCAGTGTGAGGTCCCTTTTGTTCGAAACATTTGACACACTCAAGAGAAATAATGGGAGACTCCGCCTTTAAATTTGACTGGGTGGAGAGACTTTTATTCACCCATCCTCAACCTCATCTCTCTCATTACACCTTCAACTTCAAAAGGGATTAAAGCCCCAGCTCCTTTCCTTCTTTCACATTCCATCATTCCTTTCTACAAATCATCCTGCCTTTTCATGACTCTCCTCCTAATCACCTCATCCCATTAAACTCCTTAATGCACTCTCATCCCTAATTGAATTATCACTCTAATAAAAGCAAAAATTATTCCACCAGGTGTGCATCAAACGATTCATTGCCAATTAAAATGTCAACTCGCTTTTAACTCCACCTCTTTAACCTAGAAAAACGCAACTTTAACCTCTTCACTCCCAAATAACTCTGTGTAAATAACACCCCACTACATATAGTGTTATTAGGATTCGGGTGAATGAGGCTTCTCATGTTTTATGGGTTAATATACGAGGAGATCGCGGACAGAAGCTAGGCGAGAGAGAGAGAGAGTGAGCAGGTGTGGGTGAAAAATCGTCGAGTAAATCCGTTCATATTTATTTGGAAGCTTTACTTCTAACTAGAATGGATTGAACATCCATATAAGTAGGAGTTATGGAAATTTATTACAACTTCACTGAGAAAGCTATTGAGCCTTTCAACATGCAGTTTGAGTCTCCTTTCCCCAGCAGAAGAAGCCTATGGACTCCTCCAAGAAACTTGCGGCTGCCATCCATTCATTCGACGAGAAGAAGAGTCCGCAGGTCTCGCGATAATATTCACCGATGGATATCTCTCTGAGACCAATTTGTCAACTCCACGTCAACTAAATCCTTTTACGGCCGCCCAGCCAACATCTCCCCACACATCTCCTCCACACGACGTGTTTTACATTTGTTGCATATCAAAATTACTACACACCCTGCAACTCTCCCAATAATAACACCCACCACGGTGGCAGCCTCATCATTCCTCTTGAGGATCGCAGGTGTTGGCGAGTAACAATGACTTCTGGGTTCATTCCCTCGCTCCCTATTTACACGTCCACTTAATCCTTAAATGACTGATTGACTTGTGTCAACCCTAAAACTCTCATCCTCACACAACCTACACTCATCCTGGCCTTAAATTAGTCCGACACTCCCGATTTAAGAAATTTCACTGATTCCACAAATTTCAAACACTCCCACAACCTCCGGAGACTTCAGATGCCTTTGAATCTCTGCAAATTTGATTAAGGGAGCTCCTCAGGGAAATCCCCGTCTCCTCTTCTTCATAATAAAGTCGTCTTTAGTGAGATTAAAGCTCGGCGTGTGTGTGGAAGGAATACTTCCCTATTAAAGGAAGGTTATGTACTCGAGAGCAACTCTCTTCACATGCCATTTACGTCTTTATTGTGCAGACTCACTCCTCCGCACTGTCTTATCTTCTAATTTCAACCAACTTTTCACATAAATCCAAACGAAGACATCCACCCAACGCGAAACAACTCACACTCGCACCCAATTAAGCCTCTCTTGTTTTGTGGTTTATTCCCAAGTCTCCCTAACTCACTCATCTTCCCGACCAACACTGTCAAACTCTCCGGAAACGAGTGGAATCTTTAAACAGAAATCTACCAAAGATAAAGAGATCCGTCCATTACCTTGACTTGTGACTCTGTCATTCCTAAAGCATAAGCTAATTTGGCACGCTCAGGCCCCGCGAGGTATTTCGTCTGCTCGAACGTCTTCTCCAGGGCAAAAATTTGATGACCACTAAACGTTGGACGGGTGTGTTTCTTCTTCGCATCCTTCTCACTGTTCGAGCCTCCAACTGCAATCAACCAAACATCATTTCAATCAAACATCCATTCACAGTCAGTCAGTCTCAATTGACGCCCGACCTGCACACGACTTCCGCACTAATCCCCTTGTAACTTTGACACATTCGAGTCACAAGCCAATTCATCCAACCGAAAAAACTTAGATATCACCACTACTGCTACACTTCATCCCAATCCAATGAAACAAACTGCACAACAAACAACAAGACTAATCGCTTCTCACACTCTCCGAGGGTGGCTGTGTGCGTCTCACCTTGCCCTTCTCATTATAATCCATCACACAATATCATCTAATCTAATCAATTATTCCTACACAAGAGTTAAAACTGTTCAAACAGGGTTCTTATTGGGAGATTACTTTATTAGGGAGTCACTATACATACATACATATATCCTAACTGGAATAAAATAATAATAATAGTAAAAGTAATAACACGGGCAGAGAGAGCGTAAAGGAAGAAGGAACGGAGATAAGGACGAGTGGTTGAATTCAGTGAGAATGGAGTTTAGAAGTGTAGGGAGTAAAATTAAGTGAGATAGATGGGGAAGGGATTTTGTTTGGATGACATGAGAATGTTTGCTAGTGTAACTAAATTAGATTATTACAAAGAGAGGATAAATAATAGGAGAGTGAGACCCTCTCCGCTATCCGCTATCTCCAAACCAACAAACTCCTGCTCAGCCTACAAAACTAAACTTGTTCATCTCTCGCCTTTCGTGAGTCAGGATTAAATCCGTGAGCAAACATGAGGAATTATGTAAGGCACCCAACTTTCATTTAATTACGAGACATATGATGTTTGCATTACCCAAGTCTCTCCAACACTCTCACAACACTCTCATCATTGAGATATAAATGGCACGAATAATAATGTCCGCATTATTATTATTTGCCCACCATTTAAACTCAAAGAAGAACTTCCATCTTGGAATTCATTAAGTGTGGCAACAAGAAACTTAACTCTGTGTGTGTGTGTGTGTGTGTGTGTGATTTTAAGGATTTTAATTATGTCTGCTCCAGCCACACAGCCAAATGTATTAAGTTTGTAGAATGAGAAAGCACAAAGCTTGTTAATAATAATTACCATGTTGTTGGTAGGAAAAAGTGATGGTTTTTAATTTGGCCGCAGAGCAGGAAGGAATTTAAAGGTGGCTGGTTAGGTTTTACCACTCAGAAACATATTTGAGGAGACGCCTAGACAATTAAATGGGAAAAGGGAAAGGCAGCAGCAGCAGCAGCAGCAGCA
>JAQGAC010001381.1:0-14188 GCA_034696585.1 Isotomurus maculatus | reverse complement strand
TGTATCACCCTCCCCTGCCCTGGTGCAGATGATGACTTTACATTCCGTTACTTTTCATTCCGCTTTACTTATCATTCTTTTACTTTTCATTCTTTACTTTTCATTCCTTTACTTTTCATTCCATTACTTTTCATACCGAATCCCACAACCTCCTAATTTTTCAGTAAGTCTCTATAAGTAGTGATTAAACTACAATGGAGTAATGCATATTTATTTATTTGTAAAAAGGGGAACCCAAAATTATTTAGCAATCCCTACATAAGTTAGACCGACGCAGACACTGCTTCTCGCAGGTAGAACACCGATAACACGGAGGGCAAAATCTTGTGATTTCTTTCAAATTCTACATTCGCAATACGAGATACAACACTAATGACGATGACTACTGCCTTAAAGGGGCTTCCTGAATACATGAATACTAATTTGTCTCACTCAAAGATTGAACACTTCTCGATCCCTTCTCTTTTGGTATTCATGCTTGTGGCTATGCTAAAATTGTTAATTTATTTTTGGATAGTAAAATGTGAATTGTGTACTTAAAACCTGCAATCCAAGTTTACATCAATAAACCTACAGACTTGTAATGGTACAATACTATTGAACTGGTAACTGGAGTTAAGTTAGGGTATCAGGGTCAATCCTATGTCAAACCACTTTTAGTTACTGCTTAATCCATAATTTAACTCCAATTCTAAAGCATGGGAAAATTGAGATTCAGGGAATGGTTTCATTCAAGTAACCAACAAGCTCATGTGCATATGGATACCATATTCTGTTGATAAAGCCTCACAAGGTGTCAAAATGCCCCACTTACGTGACCCCCACTGATCCCTAATGTAATACCAAAATATGATCCTGAAGCATACAATTCATGATTCACTCACTTTCACCCTATGTATGAATGTTATCAGGCGTTAATACTATTTATTCCAAGGGACTAAGGTATAATAAAATCTTCTAAAAAAACAGTAACACTGTCAGCAGTTCATTCAAGATTTTACAATTCACTTTTGTTAGACACTGCATGCTAGTAATCATAGAATTACATCAATGGTTAATTATTCAATTGTTATTATTTTAGTACCTATGGTTAACTTCTCATCCGAATCGAAAGTCTGTGCTCAATTTCTAATCGATTGTTTAAGAAAATCCAGAATCATGGCCACTTTTGGTTACACTTTCGTCGAAGAAAGTGTATGATTAAAACGACCACACACCTATTGTAAATTGGTTAGGTGTTTAACTTATAACTGAAAATCTTTCTTATTATTTGCGACCTTTAATATAAGGTTTCTGAAATCACCCCACCATTTATTCACGCTGTCTTAAAATATAGCACTGCCATAAAGTGTGACTGACGAAATTTTGTGAATTTATTTGGTTTTTAGTCTCCTGGTTTCTTTTCCTTGCCGCAGAGCAAAGGTAAGTTCAATCGCCAGTCGTCTCCCTAGTCAAGCATTTGAATAAATGACAGGTTGTGTGAATTTCTTGTTGCGTAGATGGGTCGCTGGGTAACAGCCGCGCTATTGGTTGTCGGAATAATCTCCTCAATGAATCTTCAAGTGGAAGGGGATATGACAAGGGATATCAAGGCGATCAAGAAATCATACTTGAAAATAGTCAATAGTGGGAAGAAGAATGTAGGTGACAAATGTGAAGATGAATTAAATGAGCAAGCGTCTGCTTGGAAGAGCTTTGCCGGGGTGGATCCTGAGGTAATCGCAAAGGCAGTGAAAGATTCTTTGAATAAGCCAGACAAACCAGAAGAATACACTCAGAAGGTTGTAGATGACAACTACAAGTATCAGGCAGCGCAGTACAAAGGATATGAAGCTGGTGCTAAGAAGATGTGTTCACTGAAGAAGGCGTTGATGTGCGTAAAAGGGAAGTGTGTGGATTGCAATAAGAACCGTAAGGTAAAAAACTGTGATCACGCGATAACAATTGCGGAGGCAAACGACTAACCTTCCCGTCCTCACTTACGAAGCGTCGAGCTAAAAGTGAATCACTAGACTCATTTTATAATCAATTATATTTCAATTGCTGTATCCAAATCATCTGTGTAGTAAACCATTTCTTGGGAACAAGAAGCAAAAATTAAACTTGAAATTGTTGATATGTCCTTTATATTCACTTTGGTCACTGTATCGTAGCTGTTGTCCATTAAGTCTGGAATAAGCTATCATCATCTTTACAACCACATCACATTTCATTATTCATCGACTGACTTACATCGATAAGGACTAACTGGCTATTTCAGGAGGGCGTAAAATAAGATTGCAAGAAGACGCTGGGCGACAATAAGAAAGAGTGTGAAATATGCTTTTATAGCTGCTGCATGTCTATCTGCTCAATGCTGTCAGCATTTTCTAATAAACGACCTTGTTGAGGAATCTCTTTTGATTTCCAGTCTCTTCTTCCAGTCGAAATAAATGTTCGTTGGAACTCTCTACAAACTACTGACACAAGCTGTGTTCCCGTCTGAATGGAACACTTATTCTTTGGATCAGACAGAATAAACCTTTCCGAATATTTGTATCAAATCCTCCCTAATCTCGTTTTAAATGAAATATAGTTAAATGGCAAATCACATTACGCTGGAATATATAATTGACCGTAAAAGGATACATTTTGCCTACACATCAAATTATAATACGGAATATAATTCATTTAGACCTGCCACTCCAGAGTTCCGCTTAATCCTAATTCAATCTGAGTAATATTGTAATGCATCCATAAAGCAACAAAAAAATTACGACTATCAACACACTTAATAATTAGGAATTATCCGAGCACCACCCGAAGGGTGGTGTGAAGGATAATTGAAATTATCCGAGTAACACGGATACAAAGGTATCCACAATAACAGTATGTAGTTAGCCACAGATAGCTACCCCAGCACCGTCTAATGCCAAAAAAAGAACTAACTCAACCCGCTCCAGGCACGCGGTAGGCTTCCTCCTCATAATCCAAAAAGGTAAAGTCCAGGTCCAGGTCCAGGTCCAGTGATTTGCCTAAGGGTGGGATGGGAAGGGATATGGATACCTTTGTATCCGTGTTACTCGGATAATTTCAATTATCCTTCACACCACCCTTCGGGTGGTGCTCGGATAATTTCTAATTAATCCTTCGTAACACTTCTACTTCGGTATCCACAATAACAGTATGTAGATGTTCAAAAAAAAAATCAAATCATGGACCGAATTATCAATATAAATTGCAAGTCATATTCAGTTTATTTACACTGATAAACCTAAATGAATCAGTAGCATAATATTATGAACACACAAAAAAACAACTACTTTCTAGAGGCTAAGACTTTCGAAGCAAAGTTACTATCATTAACAATAGGCCGATTATAAAATTTTGCGAACACCTTAGACTTACAGGACCATCCTGCCGACTTAAAGATATTGTCTAATGAAACTCCCATTTTCAAAGCTTTAGACGTAGAAGAATGTCGAAAACTATGGGCACTGAATCTTGTAGTGTCTACTCCTGCCATTTCAAGAGTTTTCTTAAGCCACTTGCTCAAGGTTTGCGACGAAGCTTCTAAGTAAGGAGCTTTTAAACAAACAAACAGTTTTGAAGACGCTCGAAGATCCTTCGTACGTTCTATATATTGCTGTATACAATTAACTACACAAAGTTTCTTATTTCTATATTTTCTAAATCGCACTTGGAATCCCTGACTTGTTTTCAGTCTTTCAGTAATCAATATCTCTAATCCCTGATTATCAAAAAAGCAGTTATTTAGTTCTACACAAGATGCTGTCTGAACTCGTTGTGCCGAGCACAGCATTAACAGTGAAATCGTTTTGAAGGTTACAAGTTTCAAAGAAAGATTTTCATTTGAATCCCAAGATTGAAACAATTTTAGTACAACTTCGGGATCCCATGTATAAGTATATTTGGGTTTTGGAGGTTTTGATCGAAGTACTCCTTTCATAATTCTGCAAACTAAGGGATGGCTGCCAACAGAACAGTTGTCTATCGTTCCTAATACAAGAGATAAAGAAGATCTAGCAGTATTAACAGCTGAGTAACTCAGACCATTCGAAAATAAGGAACCTAGAAACTGAGCTACACAGTTAATCGACGGGTTATATAAATTAGAATCTTGTGATTTGCAGAAGACTTTCCATTTGTTGAAATATATTTCGTACTGTTTCCATGTACTGCTTGAAACGGAAGACTTTAACAGAGACTGGCATGTTTCAGATAAGTTCATGTTTCCAAAGGCCCAACTATAACTGCAATTAACTCCATCTTTGTCACCAGTGGATGAGACCTGTTGTCAAATGGAGAAATAAGATTGTAAGATTTTGCAGGAAATTTCAAGAGTTTTGACCTCTTCAATCGCATTAAACGAGGATACCAAGACTGCGTCTGCCAATTGGGTAATACTACAATCCCCGTACATTTCTCATCCACAATTTTTTGTAAAACACGGTCTATTAAAGTAAATGGTGGAAAGGCGTAAAAGAACTCTTTCCATTCGTGACAAAAGGCGTCAACACCACAAGCTTCTGGGCATGGAAACCAGGATAAGAACTTTTCACACTTTCGGGTCAAGTTACTTGCAAATAAATCGATATCTGGAACGCCGAATTCCTGAACAATTTTTGCGTATGTCCTATGGTCTAGGGAAAAATCGTTTTCATCTAACTTCTCTCTTGACGCTGAATCTGCAACAGTATTATCTTTTGTGTTTATGTATGACGCGTGAACCATTATATTTCTGGCTTCACACCAGCTCCATATTGACTGCGCAATTTCATGATTTACGTCACTTTTAGTACCACCTTGACGATTGATGTATGCAATCGCTGTTGTACTGTCTATCCTGATAAGAATATTACAATCTTTTAATGCTGTGCAAAATGATTTTAGAGCATTAAGTGCAGCTAGTAATTCTAAGCTATTTATGTGCAGCTTCCGCTCGGCGTGACTCCAAAACCCTCTGGTTTTACAACTTTTAGATGCTGCGCCCCAACCAGTCAAAGATGCGTCACTTGAAAGTACGACTTCGTAGCAGTCAGATCTAATCTTTTGTAGAGGCTTTGACAAAGCTTTCAACCACCAATCTAAGTCTGCCTTTGAGATATCGTCTATTTCAATCTTACAAGCTGACTCGAATGTATTGTGAAGAAGAAAATTAATTTTCAGTTTCTCTAGTGCTCTTGTTCTTATCATTGAGTATGGAATCGCTGGAGTTGCTGCAACTAAACTTCCTACCAAAGACGCTAAATCTTTTATGTTTATATGCCTTCTATTTAACAATGTCTTAATCGTTTCTTTCAGACGCTCTACCTTGCGCATGGGAAGACCTATTGTTAACGCTACGGAATCGAAAATAAATCCTAAATACTCTATGCATTGTGATGGAATTAGTACTGACTTTTTTGAGTTAACAACCAACCCTAAGCAGTTTAAAAGCTGAACTGTTCGATTAACGTTCGATACGCACAAGTCAAATGAAGTCTCTAAGAGTAATAGATCATCAAGAAATCCTACTGAACAATAACCTTCCTTTCGAAGAATTCCCAAGACTACCCTCATCAGCTTTGTGAAGATTCGAGGTGCAGTGCACAAACCAAATGGGAGGCACGTATATTCGTACAAAACATCCTTGTTTTTAAATCTTAAATATTTTCTGTGATCTGGATGTATGGACACCAAGTAATAGGCATCTTTCAAATCTACTTTGGCCATGAAAGAGTGCTTTGTTATTAATTTTTGAACATTCCGATAATCTTCCATTTTAAAGTGTGGATTTTCAAGATTCGCATTCAACTTTTTTAAATTCAAAATGAATCTTCCCGAGCCATCAGGCTTCGGCACCACAAAAATTGGAGATATAAATTGATTTTCACAAGGCTCAACTTTTTGAACTACGTTCCTATCTAGCATATACTCAATACAATCATCTATTTGCTTATTCTCCCTTTCAGTAAAAAGTCTAGGGGAAGGTTCACTTTGTTGAACAGGAATATTTCCTACAAATGGAAGTCTGTAACCTTTTATAGCATTGATAACCTCGAAATCTTTTGCAACATATTTCCACTCAGTAATAAAATCTTGTAAACTCCCAGCACTCACTTCTATTGTATCTGTCGAGGCGCTCGTTGTTGGTAGCTGCCTTGATACCTCTGGAATGGCCGGCCTCGAAACCCTCCTCGGCGACTCTGAGGAGGGCCTCTCCAGTTTAAAGTCGAACTCCTTTGAAAGCGATAGGGAGCAGGCCGATTTTGGAAAAACTTAGGACGACCTTGAGTGCTTCGTATCATATTAGTTGTAGCTTTTGCGGTCTTTAACTGTTCAGAAAGATTGTCTCCAAAGAGGAATTCACTGGTTGCTGTTACGGAGCAAATGGAAGCCACCTCACTATTTAAGACAGGCTTGATGTCCAGCTTTCTTTTTTGATTCATGTCTTGAGACAGCGCTCCAAGGAGGGTTAATGCCTCCAGGATCTCCTTTAGAGTCTCATCTCTTGATGAACTGAGCGTTAGCTTATCAGCTTTGAATATCTTTTCAGCAGTCCTGGCCAATATTATCGACGCAGAAGATATATATTGTTGTTGCTGCTGGAGAACGTAATCACTTTGTTTGTGCTTCTGCGGCAGAATAGACCATATTTCATTATTCACGCGTGGAACTGCTAAAGCTTTACAGTTCTCTGGCACCAACGCTCCGGTTCGAAGTCTTTCTATGGTATCTTTAGTCTGCTTCTGGCTAAACAGTCGCGAAATCGACTTAGCAACATCCGTATTCAACTCTGGGCCATATTCCGGAATGGGCTGAGTCATATTCAATATGTTCAGAAGACTTTCGTCCGATTTCGGATCTTCCAACTCATCTGATTGGAATAAGTAATCTGATTAAGATTGTGCCCTAGCTATTCTATTAGCATATTTTACAAAGGTACCTGTAGCTCTTTTGTTTAACAAGTCAGTGACTGGATCGAGGTCATTATCGACCAAATCGACTTCTTCTGTTGTAGGGAAAGACTCTCTCTGGTGGATGAGCGTTGCTAGTATATTTGGTACGTCCTTCAGTGAGTTAAGAATATCAGAATGTTCGGTGACACAAGATGCTAAAGCTGCCAATTCCTTCTTCAATCCCAACACAGTCTGTTTCTTGGCCCCTTTCGGTAGTACGTTTGTCTTTCTAAGCAGACAACAAAAAGAAATTGTTGATAAATACTAAATTTTCCTTGTTTATGGGTGACTTCGTCATCCCTTATACGTGATACACTTCGTGTTATCCACATAATTTTTAACTTCCCGATTTCATCGTGGAAGGCGGCCATCTTTATTTATACTAACATGAGGTGACTTCGTCATCCTCCTGGCCTTATCAAGTTTCTACTAATTACTATAAATAACGAGATGAATTACTTACCCTTCATCGTCTCCCATTCTTGGTGATGACCTTGTTGACCTGGGGACCCTTCCAAACGAAAACCGCAAGTTGAGTGACCACGATGTGAAAATTACACAGGAGCGAAGTATTTTTACGTGTGCTTGGGGCAACCGTCAAAATTGCTATGAGGAGGAAGCCTACCGCGTGCCTGGAGCGGGTTGAGTTAGTTCTTTTTTTGGCATTAGACGGTGCTGGGGTAGCTATCTGTGGCTAACTACATACTGTTATTGTGGATACCGAAGTAGAAGTGTTACGAAGGATTAATCTTTAATCTTTTGAAACGATTACTTGTCTCTTATTTCAGCAGGCAAAAGGTTCAGGATCAAAATATGCTAGTTATCACTGTTGTTCATGGCTATTTTTTATATGATAGATTTATTGATTGCTGATTGGTTTAACTTTACGAAAGTATCATGTCCAATTCAAATAACACTGTAAAGTATTTTCTATCTTTGTTGTTTCATTTGAATCTCCACTACGCTGTTTAAGTAAATTTAGTCAATTTCCTTGTCCCTTCAATCGCTTTTTCGAGTTTGTTGAGGCCAGTGCATTTAAGGTCCGCAGCAGTTGAAGTGCCTCTGGAGTCACACAATCATCCTTTTTTCAATCTCTTCGAGAGATCTGGCGGAATTTCCTTCATGCACATGTCTCACTACCTCGAAGTCCACCTGGTTTTAAATACCACAAAACGGCACGCGAATTGATTAATATTAAATTTTAAATCAGTTAAATATTATCCAGATCATTTGAGAGGACACACAAAAGAGTTCCCGTGGAAGTGTGAAATTTGCGCAGATAGGGAATTTTACCGTGCAAGTCTGCATTTGATTCACAAAAAGAAGCACAATTCTACGTACAAGAGAAAGCAATTCAATTGCCATGAGTGCAAGACGAGTTTCCTTGCCTTATGGCACTTAACATCTTGCCATGGTACGCTCCCAAACTTACGCAATTTGTGTGGAAAGATACTCCCAGCTTCGTCTGAGCGGAAGATACTACTTATTAACTCCCACACAAAGGAGAAAAAATATTCCTGCTATTTCTGCAACAGTGTGACACATCCTCATAGAACGGGAATAGTTCGGCATATGATAACACGTCATTTGCGTGAAAAACCTTATAAATTTTCTTTTTGTCCTGTGAGAACACACACAAATGACGATCTTTACTTTCATCACTTTAAAGTTCTTGGAGATGGGTTTCGAACCAAAGAATGCGATATATGTGGCATTGCTGTTTATTCAAATCATTTGAATTCGCACAAGCAGAAAGTGCACAACATTTTAGTGAAATTAAATCGGAGTTGCTACTTCTGCGGAAAGAAGTTCCATTCTTTCAGCAAAATGCTAAGGCACATGCATATGCACACATGCGAACGTCACAGTATGGGAAAAACTTTTTATTTTAGGACATACAGGTCACTCGGGAGACACAATATACTTTTACAATATCCTCGTAGGTTCAAATGTGCCATTTACAACAAATTATTTCGTGGGAACTTGAATTGGAACTTGAGAGCCATATCAAAATTATGCATACTGAAAGTAATAATTAGTTTCTTTGTTAATCTGACAACAAGAAATCAATGCATCTGAATATTTAATTTTGAAACTAACCTTTGCAAGCTAATGTTTGAAAATTCTTTTTTGCATAACATCATTCTTGGTATCAGTATTCACCAGTATTCTTCGTAATTCTCCAATTGATTCAATTTAATTATATTGCAGTTAATTTTGATGTGCTCGTGTCCTTTCGAAAGACCGATGCAATTTACTACAGTGTAAACTTAAATGTTCTTAAGCTTCGTTTTATTGTATAACTGGTCGTATATTGCAATAAATCTTTATTTAGCATAAAATCAAACAATCTCAATGGTCTCGTGTCTCTTAAATGATAAAATCCTTCAGAAAACGTTCAATGCATTCTGAAACTGATTTAAATCATTTCCATATATCATGCACACAATCCTGAATCTCTCAAGCCAAACAAATTCATACTGAGTTTCGTCCAGGCAGCCTGGACATGTAGTGGATTCGACAGAGCTTTATTTTCCTTGCTGAAGAAAGTACTATTGTATATTGATCTAATGGAATTTTATTTTCCTCTTACAGCCAGACGAATGTCTCCTTACAGTTTTAAACAAGGAAACAAACAGGAAATGTTGGAGATAAAGGCAGACATGCAAATGGAAACTGTTTCATTTACATAGAATAGAAAAAGTCTTACAGTTATCACATGTTGGTTTTGTTACTGACTCTTTGCTACTCAACTCATCAAACCGATAAATTTGGCAGCACCAAAACGTTGTCTAAATTACAATTTCAATTCAAATTATGAGACATAAAGTCGCTGACAATTCATATCATTCATAAAAATCCTCATTAACTTACATATAACATTATTGGTTCTAACGTAACAGAAACTGTTAAAATTGGCGCATTATATATAATTGATCCATAATATTATATGCGGATAATCATCTACCTTATTGACACTCATCTCTGGTGTACTACAATTATTGAATGCAACAGGAATCTCTAAGTTTTCAATATTTACCATTCACAAAATAAAACTTCACATAAGTTTCCTATTCCAACAACTTGCTTTGTAACGGCCTCTTAGGGCTGTTTTAATTTCAAGTGTCAACTTTTTGCCGAAATATGAGTGTTATAGGTAGTGAAAATGGTAAAAGTCAGGCCCAGAAATAGTAATATGCTCTTAATTATATGGGAATTATTGAGAGCATAGTAAGTGAACTCATGTGCCAATATCAGAGGCCAACTTGGGAGCTAACCCTGCCTGCTATACCCTCTTCTTCCCGAATCACTCTGTTAATCATGGTTTATTATCTCATTGGAATATCTACTGGATATCCAAGCTGCTCATGTCACCGATCTTCGGGTTATATTGTAATTCTACTACTGCAGAAATCTACTTATAGCAATTAAGTCTTGTAAATATTAGTAGCAGAAATAACAAAATAGAAAAGTTTCTTCCGATGGTTGTCTAGTCATAAGGGTTTTTTGCAACCAGGACAGTAGAAATCATCGGTACAATGTATGTATTTATTGGAAGAATATTTGTTTTAAAACTGTTGATTTTGGAACTGATTGGGTTACCTAATGACCGGATAATATTCTTGTTAGGATATATGAGCTCGAATTCCGATATAATTTTTAAAAGTTCGGTGGTATTTCGGTGATGCTTCATGTGGACTGCATTAAAATATGAACTCGCAATTCAGACGCAGACACCGCAACTCACATGTAGAAAACCGAAAACAGGGAGGACAAATCTTGTAATTGCTTTCAAGATATTCTACCATCGCAATACGAGATTCAACACTAATGACGACGATTAATGTCTTAAAGTGAGACGACGCTGCTTCATAACTTAAACACTATTCGGAACATCTGACATGAAGTTGAAAAAATATGTTCAACACGATTAGTTACAAAGTAACAGAATAATTCGCATATCAACTTTGAAATCTATGCCAAGCAAATTCTCGAAGCCCAGCTATTGGAGTCCACAAGAAGGATTCTACAGAATCTTGTAAACAAGTAACCAATTAGTTCATGTGCATACATTGCATTGTGCATGGATACTACATTCTGTTGATAGAGCCTTACAAAGTGTCAAAATGTCCCACTAAGGGGCCAAGGAACTTAGTTATAATTGATAGGAATCATTGAATTTTATGAATGGGTAATTGTTCAATTATTATTATTAAGTGCATTGAGTAATGCTGACAAACTTTGTCGCTAATAATTTATGACTAACTTCTGACCCAAATAAACCGTCTGTGCTCAATTTCTAATCGATTTTCGCAAGAAACTCCATAATCGTTTTCACGTTTGGTTAGTTTCTGGCCGGAGAGATAGCGTTTGATTAAAACAACCACACAACTAATTGTAAATTGGTAAGTCTTTTAGTTATAGCTCCCTAGCTTCCTTATTACTTGCGACCGTTAATATAAGGTTCCTTATATCACCCCGATCATTAATTCTCGCTGTCTCAAATTTTAGCTTTGCTATCAAGCGTGAAGTGTGACTGAAGGATACTCACCTGATTTCTTTTCCTTGTCGCATAGCCAAGGTAAGCTGAATCACCAGTCGTCTCCCTGGTCAATCATTATTGTGAGTGACAGGTTGTGTGAATTTCTTGTTACGTAGATGGATCGTTTGGTAGCAGCCGCGCTATTTGTTGTCGGAATAATCTCCTCAATGAATCTACAAGTGGAAGGGGATATGATAAGTGATATCAAGGCGATCAAGGAATCATACTTGAAAATAGTCAATAGTGGGAAGGAGAATGTAGGTGACCAATGTGAAGATGAATTAAATGGACAAGCGTCTGCTTGGAAGAGTTTCGCCGGTGTGGATCCTGAGGTAATCGCAAAGGCAGTGACAGATTCCTTGAATAAGCCAGACACACCAGAAGGATACACTCAGAAGGTTGTAGATGACAACTACCAGTATCAGGCAGCGCAGTACAAAGGTCACGAAGCGGGTGCGGAAAAGATGTGTTCACTGAAGAAGGCGTTGATGTGCGTGGATGGGAAGTGTGTGGACTGCAATGTGGACCCTTCAGTCAAAAACTGTGATTCCGCGATAAAAATTGCGGTAGCAAGCGACTAACTTTACCGTCTTCACCTACGAAGCTTCGAGCTAAAGGGAATCTCAGGACTCATTTTATGATCAATTTAATTTCAATTCTTGTATCGAAATCGGCCGTGTAGTAAATCATTTATCGGTGAAGGAGAAGCAACAGAGAAACCTCTAGTTGTTGATATTTCCTGTAGATTACCGATGCTTGCTGTATCGTAATTGCAGAGCATTAAGTGGAATATGCTATCTTAATCTTGACAAGCACATCACATTTCATAATTCATCGACCGACTGACACCGGCAAAGGCTGACTGGCTTTCGCAGGATTGTATAAAGTAATATTGAGAGGACGCAGGAAAATGGGGATTAAATGAATAAAGAGTTGCTTCATGCGTTCAGTTGCTTCTGCAGTTCGCATGTAGGAAGATGTTGTAATTTATGTCAGCAGACCGTCGTAAAATGCAGCATCAGCAGCTTTTGGTGTGTCGGGATTGGTGAGTGAAGGTGTAGGAGATGAGTTTATGTCAAAGAAGGGGTGCGACAAGACGCTGAGCGATAAGAAGAGACAGAGTGAAAATCGGTTTTACGGCTGCTGCATGTGGATCTGTTGAATGATGTCTGATCGTTTTAAACCAGCGATGACGATTACATGATTCTTAATTCTACGTGTAGTAAATAAACCAAAAGTTAAGAATCAATGCATGTTTATTTGTCAAAAATTATTATAGCTAGTTTTTATAAGGTTGATTTTTTAATTGATTTAACTTTACGAAAGTATCATTTCCAGTTGAATTTACATTTTAAAGAATGCAGTATAAATTTGAGTTGTTCGAATATTAGGCCACTGCGCTAGTATAAGCAGTCATAAATGGCTAGTATAAAATGAAAAATACTGCATCGTATATTTGATCTTTTTTGTTCCTTTTGAATCTCTGCTACACTGTTTAAGTCATTAAAATCAATGTCTCTTCAATCGACTTGTGGGGTTCTTTGATGCCAGTGAATTTAAGGTCTGCAGCAGTTGTAGTGCCCCTGGAGTCACACAATCATCTTCTATTTCAATTTTTTCGAGGGACCTGGCGGAATTTCCTTCATGCAGATGTCTCAGTACCTCACCGTCCACCTGTTTTTGAATAACACAGAAAGACACGTCAATTAATACAGAATCAAAATCGTAAGTCCAAAGTATTTCCATTATCAAGACTTACCAAAGGAAGATGACGACCATCTGAGTCTAAGAGTTTCACGCTTAACGAGCGCAACTCCAAGTTACTCCAATTAAATGCATTTGTAATCGCATTTCGACAATTCTTCACATGATCAGTCTTTAAAAGTTTACCAGTCAAGGTGAATTTTCTTAACTCTAAGACACAAATTTATAGATTTATAGCAAATGTACTTGTAAAAGAAATAATATAAATTCGAATTCAGTCAATGTGGGGACTGCTTAAATAATAGTTCTTACTTAGGAAGTCAGACTTATTTTGGAAATTCCAGACTGCACGCCCCTCCTCAGCAACTGACTTCCAATCTGAGATGAAAAGACGTTCCAATTGTGGGCAACGATGACTCAACATGTTCAAGTAATTAAAAAGGATGTTTATGTGACAATGGAGTTGGCACAAACGGAGAGAGGTCAATGATTCAGGGAGATTTGCGCATGAAGGGAATCCTTTAATGACTTCCAATTCTTCCAGTGAAGAAGGAAAGAAAACCCCGTCCAGGTTGACGGTAGGGTCACCCGTGTTCACACCAAACAATTTTTTTAGTCGTGGAAAATTCTCGAGCAGAGAAAACGACGATTTGGTTGGTTTCCATGTCTTAGCAGATTCGACCATCTTAAACAGCTCGAGACAAACGCTGCTTGGTTGGCGCCTTAGGTACTTGTCGGTCCGCTTCTTTAATTTACCCAAGTCTTGAACATTCAGTCGAATCTTGGACTTGGAAGCGATGACTGATAATACAAACTCGCGAAAGATGCTACCCGAAAACCCGCATTCTAATTCCAACGTGAATATCAATTGAAGCTGACGGTCTTCTTTCTTATGGTTAATTAGCTGAGTATTGTCCATCGCGGACTCCCCGCAATTTATATTAACACTAAACACTTCCAAGTTAACATTATTTTTCAGTTGGGTGAAAAATTGGTTTCT
>JAQGAC010001380.1:0-14194 GCA_034696585.1 Isotomurus maculatus | reverse complement strand
ACATTGATTTTAATCGATTTAACTTTTGCCATGTTCTTTAACACCCCATTGTTTCAACAAGTGAAAAGAATTGTATTCCCATTCCCAGTTTGAGTTATTGCAGAGGCGACTGTTGTTTGACTGTCGCTTGATCTGGGAGGTAAGTTAGATAACACTTTAAATAAAAGTGCCCTGCAGTTCCTTTCTATTTCTATAAGGCTTCTTGTAAAGATATAAAATTGTTTTTCATAATGACAGCATCAGTTTCTGTTATTTGCTACTTTTACATTGATTGCTCAGTTACAGGAGAGTATTGTACGTGTGTGTATTTACTCACAGCAAGTAGGATAGAATTTTTATGTCAACTTTGGCTGTAAGTAAACGAAGGGCATTTTGATTGGAAAATGATTAAGGCCTATAGTTTCTCATGAGTGATGAGAGAAGAATGTGGATTGTAGAAGAATCTAGAATGCATCATAAGTATTTCATCGTGGATTTAGATTTGTGTAGACAAGAGAGAAGGATTGCTGTGACTAGAAGTGACAGCCGGTTGATCACAACAATAATTGTAGAAGAAGAAAGAGTTTCTACGTACCGTAATAATGATATTATATGTCTCTTAACGAACTCTCAAGTGTATAGTATATGCATATAGGCTGGATTCACATTCACAGAGATAGTTTCATCGAAATACTTGAAACAGGCTTACTCCTCGTCTAGAAACTAAAAGCACATCAACTCAGCATGCACAACGTGTTGCTGGTGTGAGATCTCGAGTGCAATAACACAAAGTAACATAGTTTTAGTGTGCAGAATCGCTCTTTTGTAGCGTACAAGTTGGTGTGCAGTTCTTGGTGGTTGGTTGGTAGTGCTGCTGAGGCTATGGAATCCACACCAAAGTAAGTTTTGGTATGTGTCTGTCTGCATACTCATCTTCCGACGACGCTGGAAGTGGAAGGAGTCAATCACTTTTATTCGGTTGTGTTTTATCTCCTATATGGAAGCTATAGGGACTAGTACAGCTATATAGCAGGGAAGAGCCAGTAGCCTTGCCTAACAAAAAACAAGCGTTATCTTCTAGTCTGCCCACACTCTCCAAAACTATTAGTTCTATTTCCCTATTATTATTCCGCCTAGGTTAATGCCATGTTTTTCTGGTGGAATGGTCTTTCCATTGATTGTCCACTTATATTGCGTGTGCAGGGATTTTTCGTAACTTAATATGATAACCATGGGTTAATTCTGACTGACAATGACAAGGTGGTAGAGAGAATTAAGCAAAGCAGGGTTAGTTAATGGAATTATTATTGGTGACTTTTTTGGATGGGTAATTAAGGTGATAGTTGAGCCGTTGAAAGAGGAAAGTTTTTAAATGAGGTGTAAAAAGTTCCACAGGGTCGTAATGTATTAATTAAAGGATTTCTGAATTTTAAAAGCATTTTGTGGTTTCCATAATATTCTGAGCTAGGAAATGAGGGAATAGAATTGTGGGATTGTAGTAAGATTGCATGGTGGAGTGGTTGTGAGTGCGAGGCAGGGATCATTGTGAATGAATGTTATCCATGTGCCAGGATTCGTGCTTAAGACTAATCTTCTTAGGGGAACTTTTTTGCTGGTAACCGGGCGTCAATGACCCTGGAACTCATGCTCAACAGACCGTTTCCATCATTTGTATTCTGAATATCAACGCTTATCTGACTCCCCCAAGATACCTCCCACAGTACCTGCTTAAGTAAGCCTCTACCTTCAGCCTTATCCTCAGGCTAAGGAATAGCCAACGGTAGTCTCATCGCCAGCTAATTCCCTGCGTTAAATCCAAGTCGATTCGCACGATGACATAATGGGAATTTAGCAACCTCATTGCCACAAATGTTTGGGTAGTTCTTTATATGTTAATGTTGGTGTAGGTCGAGTTATAGATATTGACTGATATTAAGTAGGGATTGTAGGTACTGCGATGATCATCTTATGAATTTTTTATATGAGATGATATTGTGGGAATTAAGTCGGTCATTATTAGAAAGTTGATTGATTAGAATGGAGAAAAGAAGCCTATTGATTAAATGGGGAATGACAGTTGAGGAATTTAGGGGATAATGTAGCTGTCAATATTTCTTAAGGAGGAGACAGTTAATGAGAGTGAATGGATGGGGAATACAAGACGTGTTGGAGAATATTTGTGGCTTGAAGGAAGGAAGGTGGAAGGTAGTGCGGAGGTTTTATCAATTAAGTTTGGACTTGATATGTCAGTTGGGATGGGTAGACCAGACTACCAGACAGACAGTGAGGCAGGGTGAATTAGGTACCGTTTGAACTTCTTCAAGACGCACCTGCACATAGGAGAAGACTTTAATTGGCGTTGAATGTCTGATAGGCTGTAATTAGCAGGAGAGTTCCCTTACGGTAGCATTAAGGTTGTGCGATTGCGGTGACCGGATTTGCACTTCGGTTGAGTTTATTGTGAAAGGTATAAAATAATAAAATATGCGTGGCTTGGCTTCTGTGTCAGGTGGTTTGATGAAACTTAAAGGGTTTTGAAATATTTCGAATGGAGTAGTTGGAGGCTGCGAGACACCTGTGGATTTCCTATGGTTTGTGGCAGTTAGTCTTTAATGTGAGTGTTACGGGTTTGTCTAACAGAAAAGGCAGAAGAAAAGTAAACGGACGGAAACCCTTAGGGCGAACTTTTAAAGGTTTCATTGGTTTTCGATTTCAGTTTTGTAGAGTTTCGTGCGTGACTTTGTGACAGCCTGTCATCTTTAGAGTTTATAGTGTGTGTGTGTGTACTTATGGAGTAATAGGGAGATAAATGGGAAAAGGTGATGATGGCAAAAGGCACTGGGGACTGCTGTGAAGTCGTGGATTTAAACTTGTGTGTGACATATTTTTGGGAATTGATTGTAAGTAATTTTAAAGTGTGGGTTGAGTACTTAAGTTTGGCGGAGGGTATTTATTACCCTGTTTATCAAAGTGACAAGTGGTTGGCTTCTGGGGTCTGATTAGTTTGTAGGTAGGTCAGAATGGGGATGAAGAGGGAAAATATTGAGATATTGTCCCATTTTTAGAAGAATTTTTAATGGTGAAAAGGATATCAGTGGCTTCAGTCTGAAAGCTTTCACCTAATCTAGATCTTTGGAGAATCATTGTGACGACAAATCCATTATTTAGGCAGGCGTGTATTAAGCTTACAGTATTAGAGACAGGTAAAGCGTCTCGGTGAGAAAATTCAGGTTGACTGATGAGATGTAAGAAGGTTTGATTTTGGTATTTCCGTTTTTCTCGTACTTTCCTGATGATCCCGTCACCCGTGCAGCTTCAATGGTCCTTAATGTTCAGTTAAAACCAGATATTCTGATTTGTATTCGTGTTATGAGTTTAAAAGAAAGATTATTGGGGAAGCAATTTATCAAATGAACACACAAAAGGCAGTGAAACGAGGAAAGTATTTCTTACAGTAAATCTGAGAGGCTTTTGTGCACTTGAGTTTACTTTTATTTACACCCAGTGGAGATGTTGAATGGTGTAGAAAGCAATTACATTTTCCATGAAATGTTTGCAGTTTTTTTGGTAGAAAATTCCGTGTACAAGTTTTTATGCACGTGTGTTTTAGAATTGATAGAAGAGTCGGATAGAATACAAGCTGGTCTGAGGATTTAATGTATATTAGAGTCAAAGGTCAGTATGGATGTAGGATGATATAGTGGCGAATTGAGTAGACTTAGTTTAAAACGTGCAGACATGTCCGACCGACTTGTTTCTTAATAGTTTCTTGAAAGGACTTCTGGTTGTTTTGGGATGAATCAAGCACACCAAATCCCATTTCCATTATTGCGAATTGAGTTCACACAGAAAGTCTGTCTAGACTTGTGTGTGTGTTTGGTATATTGATAAAATGGGTTGGATTCATTGAAAGGAGTTCATTATTAAAGTTCACGCAACACGGAATCACCTCCTCCGATAAGCGGAAGGTCAGTTGGGGCTTCAATGCTTCATTATCAAATTGTATGAGGAGAGAAGGAATGGATTGCGCAGGAAGTGACAGAAAAGCCTTCATCGTCCACAGTGCTTTGCAGTTCTTTTCAGAATCGGATTTCAAACACCGGAACAAATTGCGATGTGTGTTGTTGGTTGTTTAAGTGTCGGATTACATTAAAAGGGGGTTTTGTACTTTGAAATGGATAATGGGAAAGAGAGACAGTTATCAGGTTGAGATCTCCGCGATCCTTTAGCTTTTGGCTTAAGCCTTAATGAACCTGAGGAAGAAAGAGAGAGATATAATGAGTTAGCTATGAGTTAATATATTTGTGTATTGTCTGTGTGTACCTTTCTCACTAATTACTCTCATTTGTCTGTTTGTACATCTCACACTCACCCTATCGCTTATTATTATGCACAACCGATGAGGTACTTTGCATTGCACCAGTAAAACTTTATTTGAGTAAATACACAAGACATGAAAATGACTCTTTGCTTGTTAACTAGCCATGAACTCTGGGTTAACCTCGTGAACACAAGAATTATGGAAGTAACGAGTGAGTATGCATGCATGGGCAGTCTGAGCCTCTGAGCTGGCTTTTGGGGATTTCTCGTGGCTGATTGATTCCATCTAGAATTCTAGAATATTCATAGGAAAGTAGTTGGAAGTTTTAGAAGGTAGGGATTGTTTCTAAAAACTTTAAATTAGTTGCGAAATTTGACTAATTTTGACTCCCTCCAAGGGTGGCCTCTCTCTCACCGTGACTTTTAAAATGAAAGGTAGTTTCTTTCATCTTTTGTTTGCCAAATTCAGGGTCAATATTTTATTTTATCCCATGTTTCCGCTAGTTTTCGGTATATTTATCAATTTTGTATGAAATTGAATGGGTTAGCAGGTGATTTTGTGTTGGGTAGTATTGTTATAGAGTTTTATGAGTTGGCTGGGTGGTTTGTATGTAATTTGAAGTAATTTGTATGGTACATTAATTCATTTGTGAATGTATGGAAATGGATATATTTATACTTTTATATTGCAGAGGCTTTGAATGATTGGGGTAGTCGGTAGTATTGAAACAGATTCGTGATCATCTTGTCTTAATACATTTAAATGTATAAAGTAGCATTGGGTTGGGTATGTCATGAGAAACGATCGAGAGAGGTTTGTTATCAAGGATCAATTAACTTCATTGCACACGTAGAATATGAACGTGTGGTGTGGCGTGTATTTAAATTTAAAGTTTTAAAGAGTGAGTACGGCTGAGTGCGGCTGTGATTGAAAGAGTTTTTATTATTATCTGAATGTTTCCGCGGATTCTTTTGTACAATCGCTGTTATAACAGGCAGACTTTATTGTTCAAAGAGCCTTGCGAATATTCGTCCATGGCCACTATGCTTCCAAGTAACTATCAATCGACAAAACCTACCACAAGTGCACAGGACGATGATTGTGGATGGGATGAGAGAGATAGAAAACTGCTGACGAGAATGATGACTGTCACTTTTTCTGACGTTAATATATATATTTCGCGATTTTCCTACTTGAGCTGTTTTATCTGAATACCACGAAGAATAACCTTTAAATGTCTGACAGATAAGCAGTTCAGTTAATAAAGTGTGTAGGCATTGAACGTGATTAGTATTGGAAGTTAAGGATGGTTATTTATTATTAAAGGCCCTCTCGACATTTACAAGCATCTTGTAGATTGTGAACATGACTTTGTTCACGTGAAGGGGTTTTAGTGGAATTGTAGGCATTAAATGAACTGAGTGCAACTGAATTTATGCATACAAAGTAATTAAGCGTTTGTTGGCAACTGCATTTAAGCTTTGAGTTTGTGAGTAAATGTGCTGTAAAGCCATTTAAAGACTGCAGGCGTGTGCAGTGTACGTGATGTAAAAGTTATGTGGAAAAGAGCGCAATGAACCGCAGGAGGATTATAGTGAAAAATATGATTTTTATGTTCCCGAGAAAGATTCGATTGAACTAATTGATGGTGTTTCCGGGAGCTGGTTGAATTGGCAAAGGTTTTACTGTGGGGAATTCCTTTAGCCAATTCATTGAGGTTCGTCGTGTAAATCGAATCTTTTCGATAAGAAGGAAGGATGGATGGCGTGAACTTGTTGAATGTGGAAGGAGTGAGAGAGGTGGTTAAAAACCGGCTGTCAAGGTCGTTCATTGGACGCTGGAAGGAAGCCGTTGACTTGATATAAACTTGGATTATTCGGTTAAAGAAAATATGCAGTTAGTTAGGCATGGTCGGCCTTAAGCATTCGGGTTGAGTGAACCCACCACCCTGGCTGGCTCAAACTTAATCATAAACCTTCGTTACTTCGTCATTGTTGTGATGTCCCTAACAATTATTTATGTTTACGAATGGAGACTAGCTCAGAGAAGTCTTAGGTAGTTGAGTTTAGTTGGTAGTTGGATATACAAACCTCAACAGTTCATGAACGAGTGTGTATGTCGAATTGAAAGCATTAATGAGTATATAACGCTATCAAGAAGAGTTGTAATTTGTAATTGCTCAAAGGCTGACGGAGTATCAACGGAAAGCACTTAACTCCTTCGTCAGGTTGTTGGTTGGCTGTTGGCTGTAGTTGGGTTACACACGTATGAATCACATTTGCTTGACATTAGCATAATCTATTATACCTTTAATTGTGGATGGACGGTTGGACATTCTACGCGAGGAATCTGGTTGTTATTGTGTAAGAAATAAGAAGGTTGTTCTTCTCTCTGACTTCAAAATTATTATCTCCGTCTAATGGTCAAAGTCTTTGGGAGCCAAAACTTAATCAAATAAGATTATGTTTTCTTAACAATGCTACGTAAAACGTATGAATCTAAGAACTAGGTTATTTAGGTTCAGAAACCCTTTCTGGATTCTGAAGGAATGTCTTTAAGATTTAGGAGGCTGATGATGAGTCACACCATAGACTATTTGAACAGACAGAGAGAGAGGAATAGTTTTGGAATAGAAAACCATAATTTTCCATCTTCTTGGCCTGCGTAGGACAGATTTGTGGTTCAATTACGATTTAGTTTTATTCTAGAATCTTGACTCTAGACGGGTAAGAATAATACTAGATGCGGCTAGGAGTCCAAGCTGTCTTGGAATTCTTGTGAGGTTGTTCATGGAAGACAGGTATATTAATATTAGTAGTCTAATTTGCATAAAGTGTGTAAGAATATACTCGTGAATTATCTGAGTGTATGCAGTAGGATTAATCATCCATATATTATTATTGTGTGTATTAAATCAACACAACTGCTGTAGGTTGTAATATATTATATAGTTCCGTTGACTTTAAAACTTAAGTCGTGCGTAATGGTAGCGTAATTTCCTCGAGTTGTTTAAACGCTGAGACAATCGAGAGAGGTAAATGACTGGCGACAATAATAAAACAAGCGAGAGTCTCATTTTCCTGACTCGTAAACCGCATAATTGGAGCCCAAAATCAGAGTTTAAGAGCAGAGCAGCGTTTTTTATTACAAGTACGCAAATATTGTGTAAAACATAAAGCTTACATTGCGTAAAGAGAGGAAATGGTGATGTCGTTGAATGTGCAATAAAATAATGAATATTTGTACTTTTGTTTCAGTGAACCTGACCGGGAATAAGGGACGCGTTGACATGTCTAATTTTGAGCTTCTTAAGGTTCTTGGCACAGGAGGTAAGACTTTGGATGTTTGATTCTTTAAAGTTAAAAAACAGAAGTTTCATCTCTCGAGTCTAAGCTGGTTTATCGCATTAAAGATCTTAATCAATCTTGTTGTCGTGGACCTGTGCGATGTACGTATGTACGTATTAATTTCATATTCATATAGAAATCTAATCTAAAGGTGAGTTCATAAATCGACTGACTCGAGAAGGCGTAGCTTTAGCGAACAGCCTTTTGTAACCCAAGTTCATTTAGATTCTGTGTGTACGCTCGGCCAGAACTTCCATAAAGAAATCTACCGTACGATTTATAGGAACTTCTTGAGCAGCTAGCAGCTTCGTTTGTTGTACTTTTCATGGTCTTTTCTGCTTGAAGTTGGATGGATAGTGTAGAGTGTAGTTTGTAGCAGTTAGTCTTGTTATCGTCCGATTGAATTTGCATACGACCAACACTTATTTCATGAAGTCAGGAGATTTGGATGGGTATTATTTATTAGAGTATTGCCAGAGTTCCTTCACGTTTGTTGGTTAGTTCATTGATGCCATTGTCATATAATTTGGTGGACGAATAGGCGACACCCGTATAAACTTTTTACCCGAAGAGCGACACGATAGATAGACTCGTAAAGTTTTGTAAATGGGTGAAGGATTGTTAGGAAAATATTTTGAGTTTTTGAGTCATCTCATAATGGTAATTGATGGGAAATTTCCAATTTGAAAATGGAGTGTGGATAGCAGGGACGCATGTCACGGACAATTAGTTTGAGTTTTGAGAGATACGAAGGAAATGAGGAAGTTTTTGGGTGGTGAAGAAATCCCAGCTTGTTATTTGGTGTGGAGACAACAAATGCGAAGGATGGATGAACGATGGCCGGAATGCGAAAGGGGATTGACTGATAGAAATATTATTACTGTGAATTGCAAAGTCATTGTTCATCTATGCCAAGAATTTCGAGAGTGGCCCAGTACGCTGAGTGCATTAGTTTGATACCTTGAGATAGTAGTCTGCTATATAGGAGAAGGCATTTTGGTGCATTATCCTTGTTGCAGAACTACTCACAGGTTTGTGGTTTTCTTATATAGCTACTTCACAAGTACAAGACTTGCTGGTATTTAGTTTGTTGGGTGGTTGTCTCGTTTCGACATTCTACAACGTGTTTTACAGTCTGAGGGACTAAAAAGAGTAGCGGATTTGATGCATAGTACAGATTTATTCAAAATGTTAGGCCACTTTTCTGTATTTTACTTTTGCTGGACAACTTTTCAACCTGGATTGGAGCAGGAGAGAGTATCTTGGCTAAAGATATAATACAAAATGTACACATTGAAAGTTTAAGGCCAAGATGCACAGCAGGAAGTTGGTGTGGTCTACTTGGAAGTGTGGAGAAACGAAAGAGTTATGCAACATAAGAGTTTTAGGCCAAGTTGAAAGTAAATAGGAGGAACTGGAACTGGAATAGACCGGAAAGGGAAGTTCACAAGGGTGGAGATCCGGCGAGTGACCATTAGAGTCTTTTGTAATTGTTGTGTCATTGAGATGGAAGACAGCAAGTAAAAGCCCCACACAGGTTTACATAATGAAATACAAGTGGCTATAGATATATTGCATGTGTTGTATAAGTAACCTTGGGTGTAGCACAATTGTATCACATTGTAGCTGTCAGTGTTCTTTAAACTTCTTCTTTGATAACTTAACTTGAAGGGTTGGCTTTGTGGGCTAATTGAAAGTTAAGGATGAATAGTTAAACATACTTAAGAAGTATTAAAGGTTTAGTATTTATTGGGAGGTGTGTGCTACAATGGAATAAACAAGAAAGTATTGATTTGGACGAATCATGAATAAAGTGAAGGAACATAATATTCAGCGTTATGCTTACAGAAAGAGAGACAAGGTGGAATGATAGTTGGGCTGAGAGCATTGACGAAGGATGATTGCATAAACAAGGTGGAAGCAATGATAGACGATAGCCACCAAGGAGGAATTTGTACTAATGACGGGCAGGCAGGCAGGAGACCTTGACGTGAAGATCAATAAAGTTGTGGTGGGTGTTATGGGACACGGGAGATTTATCTCAACTCTCAACTCTTGCTCTTAGCTGTCATTGGAATTTCAAAACATTTAATAAGTTCATTGGTGTTGAAATATTTACTTATTGCTTTCATTGCTTTGAATTCGTATGTACTTTAGCATTCATGTCTTTGTTTTTTAAAGGCTGTTGTTAGATTCTTATGAAATTGTTTGTTCTAATAGATTGTAAATAAATGTCAACAAGTAGAGTTGATGGAAAGTGTGTGGCTTTAATAATAACCGGTATATCAGCTAGCTTATGATTTTTTATGAGGGAAGAGGAGATGAATGAATTTTATTTGTTAATTGTTTAAATGTAAGTAAGTCAATTCTAACAGTTAGGGTATTTATTTGTTGTTTAATTCTTTGATGGGTTTGTAAAATTAAGTGATAACGATTTAAATTGTATCTTCTGTTGTGAAAAGAAGGTGATTAAAGTTTTATATAAACTTTCCACAATAATATCCTGTTAGTCCTTCTGTCCTTCTCAAGCAGTAGCTTAGTTATTATAAAGGTGTTTTGCTCATAATATAACAATTTGATGCCTGCGTCCAACTAACCTTTCTCGTAATATTAAGTAAAAAACATTCGGATTAATTGGATTGAACTTGTAAGTTTGGCAAGAGTTGTGACGGGAGCGGAAGGTTTTTAATGAACTGTGGAACTTAAAACTTCAAACGAACTGAAGAAAAAAATCCATGGAATAATGTAGTAACGTGTGTATCTGTGTATCATCCTGAGAGTAGCCAAGTAAAATTCTCAATGCCTCGGTGCTCCACGTGTGGATACTTATTGGAACATCGGTAATGAAAATCTAACACGGGGAAATCTAACGTGGGACATGAAATGCATTATTGGAATCCTAATGTGTGCCTGTGTGGCTCGCCTTGTGCTAAAACTAAACGGAATTTAACAGTTTAGCTATGAAAGTCGGTTGAGTCGGTTGCACCACACCACCGATTAAATGGGTGCACCTTTCCTTTCCAGTCGTTCCTTCCTAGATGGGCCAAGGTCGTCTTCGTGCATTTTAGTGTTTCGGGTTATTGAGTAGTGTAATAGAAGTTAATGTCAGTATAAAAGGAAGCAGGTATGCAATTTCGCAATAGCTTTTATCTCGAACTGATGTTCAGGTTCAGTAGGATTAATTATTAATAGGACCTACACACAAGCATGCATTGTTTTGTTTCAGAAGTTTTCCTGAAACAGTAGACTTTTTCTTGTGAATTTCTACTTTGGTTATGTTCACACGAATCCATACAAACTTTACTTGTGCCTAATCAGTGTAAAGTTTTAATATTCTTTTAATCAGGAACACACAGGGTAGTTCGTAGCTTTATTTTTCACTTTCGTGAATAGAAACTTTTACGTATCACTTCCTTGTGCCTACAGACTTCACTGGCTGCAGTACTCATTTATAATTAAAAATTGGTTGTACAATTGCAGATCATGTTATTTTCAAGCATGTTTAAGTAAGCCTAGTTATAAGAATGGTTGTGTGGATTTCAGAGTTGGAAATCGCAAGGAAACCGAAACAAAATATTGGCTCATTCGCATTCTACCATTTCTACCTATTCATTATTTATGTGAACTTGACTGCATCGTGTTTTTTTGTTTTGGTTTCCTTCAACTGCTGTTTCGGAAATTGTGAAGGCCACGGTAAATCTTACTTGCTTAGCATTGTAGTTAGTTATCATCGTAGTGTTGTAATATATAATTCTACAGCTGAATTTACCTTTAAGATAATTTAATATGGAATGGAGACTACGAGTTTCAGCTTTGAAGTATTTAGATACGACCGTATTGACTGATGATGAAGATGTGTATTGTTTTGTTTGCAGTCTTAATGTCTCCCGAACCTTGAGATCTGCAGATTTTTAGCTGTGTTTGTTGTTTGTTACTTCCACTTGTCTCGAAGGAGCCTAGTTTTATAGGCAGCATTAATAGTTTTAAACAGTTAATAGGTTTTTAATAAATTCTTTACGTAGGAATGATAATAATATGTGGGAGAAGGTGGAATGTTAAAATATAGGGAAGCCTTAGGTTGTGCAGTATGGATTCTTCTGGACGTTGGAAATGATTGGGAATTATTTTACTACTCTCGTTAATAGCTATAAATAAATAATATGGTCTCTATACTTAACTGGTTATGTATGAAATACGCTGAAATTGTGCTTAGAAGAAGCGAGTCAGAAAGGTTGACTTTTTTCCAAATGGATTGGCAAAGAAGAGAGAACACGCAAAACATGCAATTAAATTACACGTGGAGGAAATGACCTTAACAGATGCTTTTTGCATGGGATCGTAACGTGTTTAGGTGGTTCATGTTCCAAAATAATGTGATTGTTTATTGTGATGTGTTATTTAGGATTCTTTCATTTGTAAGCTCCATTGTGGATGAAATTATGTGCAAAATTCATTCATACAGCTAAATTGAGCTGTAGAATTTTACCTGTGCGTTACCTGAGGGTTTTAATTGAGATACTAGAATGTGCAATATCGTGTGAGATTAAACAGATTTACTAATGAATGAGGACTGAATGTGTATTAATGTATGCATGCGTCAATTTGAGATGTGTTGTAAAGGTTACGTCGTGTAAGAAGGTCAGCTAATCTGTGTGGTTTTAAGTTGTGCAGTGTGTGTGTGAAGCAAGTGTCTTATAAAAAGGCTGCGTGTAAAGGCCAATGGTGTTGCTGTCATTGGTTGGCAAGTCAGTCAGTTAGGAAATGTTGAACTGATTGGGAGTGATCAGAAAAGTTTCTTTTTGTTTTAAGATTGAAATACGTTTGAATTTATTGAAATAAATTGGTTGGAAAAATATTCGATGGTTTTTGCGAAACTATGTTTATTTAAAAGCACAAAAGTGGATAAAAATAGTTTTCAGAATAACTTGATATTAGAAGATGACAGAATTCAAAGAAATGGTTATAATTCTATTGTAAAATTGTAAGATGAAACTCTAGTGTAAAATGTGATCAGGGGTGATCACTTACGGATCACATACCCGAATGCAATTTGAACGGGAGTTATGATGTCCGTAGTTTTGGACTCAGCATCTTGTGTTTTGTAAAACAAGGATAATAATTTAATAGTAACGCTTACAGCTTCATCATATTGTGTTGTATCGTTTTGAGAAGAAAGCTGAAATGTTGCGTGCAAAAATGCAGTAGGAACTGTACATGTATCTCTTTAAGATGTTGTCTTGAGGAGATGTCAAGTAAAGGCTTGAAAGGTTCAATGATTTGTACTTAGAGAAATCTTGGGTAAAAGTTGGAAACACGAGAGGAATAATTGTTGAGAAGTATGAGCTGAGTGAAGAAGGATGAAGGATTTAAGTGTAACAAGAGCGAGTGGATTGATACGAGTGGGTGAGCACAAAGAAGGAGTAAAAGGAAGATAATGATGATAATCCCGCAGTATGACAAATTGAGTTGAGAAGTGGCTTGTGAACCAACACAATAATAGACTGAATGATAATAAATTCCTTTTAATATAAAGTAAAGCACTCCTCTCAGTTTGTTAAGTGAGAGGCAATTGCCAACAAAAACTAAATTAAAGCCACGCTTTCTAATTCTCTGATAAATTCAAAGGTTTTCCCACTTGTTCTTTCTTTTAAAGCGAGATATCGAGTTGTAAATGTAAAACCATGCAATTCTCTGACAACTGACTGATGGCATCTCTCTGATGTTGAATATGTACTGGGCCGAAGGTTTAAGTAGTGAGTGATCTGTGTGTGGATTAAGTTTAAGTTCAAATTGTGAGAATTAATTTGTTTACTTTTATGGTGTGGCCCAGTTTTATATGATTAGCGGAATGTGATGATAGCTTAGAATTTTTTGAATATATGTATTGGGTAATAATACTGCTTGTGTTCGTGTATTTTAAAATTGTTTGAAATTACGGGAAACGGGGATTGCGAATTTGCGAATGTATTTACTTTTTAGTACTTGAGGTTTAAATTGTGGAGTTTCGAAAAACTGCAGATGTCTTACATAACGACAAAATTGTCTTGAAACATTTATTTGGCAAGTTATGTCTTCGTAGAGTATTGAATGGAGAATTTCCCTTTGCTTTTATGAGAGTACGTCTTTGATATAGTCTTGCGAAGTGGAATTTAAGATGGAGTAAATAATCCAAGGAACTCTAAAAGTCTGAGGAGTGCAAAAAGTGAGAATAAGGAAGTTCATTTAACACGCAAGAGTGATTCCTTGTTTAAAGAGTACAAAAAGGCTTTATGGAAGGAGCATTAGGTATTTTTCTTTCTCCCTTGCTGCTTAGAATTGATTGTAGGCTATCAGTGTGAATTCAGCGCTGTACTGTTATTTGATGAAGAGAGTTGAGAGTCGAGGCCATGCAAAATAAGCATCAGTTGCAGTTTACTGAATCCCCTGGCAAAGTGATAAACCGTATGTTGTTGTTCCATGGCATTAATTCCGACAGAAGTAAAGAAAATCTGGTTTGACATTTTGAAAAATTTTCATTCACAATCATATGACGGTGACTGTAAAGTTC
>JAQGAC010001379.1:0-14197 GCA_034696585.1 Isotomurus maculatus | reverse complement strand
TTCTTTGGACGGTCGTAATCGTGAGAAAAGAGGTTGCCACCCTTATTTGCATCTCTCTCTCTCTCTCCTTAATAGTATTTAATACTTAATAGTGTGTATGATGGATACTTAATACTTTCCTCCCCTCAACCGACGACCACGATGCTTTCCCCTGTCGTAGCGTACGAATTAATTACTCTGCATTCCTCACGCACTTAACTCCCTGCAAACTAATAAGTGAGCCCTCACAAGGAGAGACACTCGGTTCTTGCATCTCAATGACCAGTAGCCGGGTTGGACACAAAGGTCAAGGAGTTTCCATCCAGCGACCTGCTGCAACTGCTAATGAAGCTATTTGATTCTCTGGAGATCGAGAGATGATTGATGGGAAGGGGGAGTGGTTTCGTCAGTCTCACTTCCGTCCTCTAATGAAGTTGTTGCTGAGGGTGTGGCTTCCTCCGATTGCTAATCGAGGCGTATTCACACTGCATAATCGATGAGCAAAAATGTTCTTTGACGGTCTGCCTTTCAAGTTCGTCCTAATCTCATCTCCTTGCGTGGAAGGAAGAGAACAGTTTGAGAAGACGGGTGTGGCAGGAGAGCTTGACCCCCTATAGGTCATCTCAGGAGGTCCGCAATCCTTCAAGACGACAGAGAGATCTGATAATAGTCAACCACATATGACCAAACTTAATCCGAGGATCAAATTCCCCTCGGAACCCACGCCCACTCAGACTCGCCAAACTGAAACCCGAGAGTCCCTCGCTGGTTCCTTTTGTACGCGTGTGTTTCTAATAAGGACTCACCCACCCTCCAGCCACTCTCGTCATTATTATGCAATCCACCTGTGGAACCAACAAAAGCGCGTATACCCAGAATAAGAGAATGCGTGTTCATATTAATAACTCCCTCATTCCTCCATCACGCAACGTGATCTCTTACTCCACTAAATTAGCCACATTTTATTTGTTTATCTAACTTCTTATGCAAATGAGAATATCCCTTGAGGGTCCCTTCTTCGAATCTTCATAAATTATTAACCCTTCACGTACGCACACACACACACACACGTAAAAGCGAGTCTTCTTGTTGTTGTGCATCTGCATACCTGCAGAAGAGGAATGAGAAGATGAGGGCCATGCGTCTCCGTCATAATTAATAGGCGCGTTTAAGCCCACAACGACATTGTATATTACGAGTGTGAGTGAGGCTGTGTGTATTCTTCTTCTTCCCAAGAACCTTTTTATTGCAGACAAATCATCGTTATTAAGTGAGGCGTGTGTGTGTTAAGCTTAGGAGAACTCGTAAAATCCCAAACAGCTTGCACCTCTCGTCACGACGACGAAAAAATTGGCATCATTAGTAAACCCCCTTTTAAATTGTTTTCGACTTAAATGGAGATGGGGAAGGGAGGGAGAGAGGTTCTCTCTCGAAAGTCTCGAAAGTCTTGAGGTATGCGTCCAATTAAAACGTTCGCAAATTAACATCCCTTTGCTGCCCTTCGTACAAAAAAGCGGAGGAATTTGTGGACGCCTGGAGAAGAAGAAGAAAGAGACGATGATTGACTTGTGTGTGAAGGGAGAGAGATGGATTGGATTAATGGGAAATGCAGGTCTATGCAAATCAAGTGGAACTGGTGGTGGTGGAAGTTCCTTAAGCAGTTGCTAATTGCTACAGTAAGTCACTTGGAACATTTAATATTCTCATCCACCAGCATTCCTCACCCTCCCACACTCCCAATCTCCAATATTATTACTTAAGGCTTGTTGCTTAAATGTTTGGACGGTTGGAAGTCGGGAGTAATCATCACGTGTACGGAGATAGATGATGAGGAAGTGGGCTTCTTCCTCGTGCAGACGTGTGGTGTGTGCCATAAAGGAGATCAGAGCGAGAAACAGCTTGTCACCTCAACGTGTCAAGAATCCTATTGAGACAAACTGGTCCATAAAAATGGCCTAAAGTGCAAAACCTCATCCCCTCCTTCCTTTAATACACATTCATCCGTGTCCTTATCGGGAGAGGTCTTTGAGAACTTCCCTTAATTAATGCTCCCTTCTCTCTCTCCACTCATTGAGACAGATGGAGGAAAGGGTTGTTCTAGAGGAAATTAACTTCTGAGGAAACAATTCCCTCGGAGAGTAAGTAGGCTGAGAACTCACTGAGAAGAATGATGATGAAATGATGATGGGTGGAGGTAGGTGGGAGACTTGAAGGGTTCTTCACCAGTTGTTCACTCGACTGCGCGATTCAATTTATTTCGAGGAGGACTTAATGAGAGTAGTTGATGATAACCCACCGGTTGAAATATGACTTCCATCAATTAGTTCACACATCCTCACTGCACAGCCACTACACAACTACAGCAGAGGCTGCCTACTGGAGAAGGGACGACCTATTAAAGAGAGTGGCGTGAGAATAATAATCGAGTATTAAAATAGTCAATCAAAACACTTGTTGTTATCAGGTGGGGTATCAAGTGAGGATGATAGTGGGATGATAACAACAACGGAGGAACGGAGGAGGAGAGAGATTTGCGAGCAGGGCTGCCAGAATTAAGTGTGCTCCTCACAGCATTTAAGCATAGCTTATTCTTTATACGTGCGATCGCTGGCTGCATACCTTCTCTCGGGTCTCTCTCACTCCGTCCCAGCCAACGTGAGACCAGTTAGTGGCGAGACTTAAAGCGAGGAGGACGTGTGTGAGTGTGTGTGCGCCATAAAGTGAACCGTCGTCCTCCACCTGTGTTCCAGGTGTGGAGAAAGTAACTCAGAAGATTAAGTCTTCGTCCCGTTCGTCCCGTTCGTCTGCAGTTCTTCTGAGGTGACACGGAGGCTGGAGTCTCGCAGTGTCCATTCTGACTCGCAGTCGTTCACAGCAGCCAGCCACTCTTCGTCGTCGTCGGCAGTCGTGACCCTTGAGGGATGACCCCGTGCTCGGGCTCTCAAGTAGGTCATCGTGGGATTAATGTGCAGTGAGGGTGGGATGTGTTGTGGTGGTTCGGAGAAGAGCGAAGGTGTGAAGGTGGATCCGATAGCGCCGGGATAATAAATTAGACGCTGAGTGAGTGTGGGGAGAGTTGAGACGACGCTGCGGAGCGAGGGAGGAGGCGCGGACGACAGCGTGGACAGCGGACGGTGGCGGAGCCGTTCCGCGTCACCCGCCCGGACTCAATGTCCTTACAACCCCCACATGAACATCGACAACAAGTAAGACCAACAGACGTGATACAAGTGATATTCTGACTTATTATTAGCACTTCCCAAACTGCGACTCATTATTCCACTTCAGCTCTCTTTGCTTTCGTCTCTAATCAATTAAGTGACGTCAATTGGCCCAGCATTTAAACGGTAGATGAGGAGGAGGAGGAGGGGGAGGACAGACTGGTGGTGGTGGTGGCGGTGGTAGTGGAGATTTAAGTTGGATGGCTGATGGTGGACGTTGGTCATTTAGAGAAGAGAAAGAGAGGGTAGTAGTAAGTAAAAGGTAGTTGAGATTTCTACCTGTGAAGGATGCCGTTAAATACCTTGGCTTAATAAAGTTGGTTGGTTCGGAAAATGTGTAATGAAATTTTATGGCTGCGTCGAGGGCTGTAAAATGTTGGGCCCTCCTACAGATTCTGGAATCCTCGCGTTTTGTTTTTCCCACTGGACTCTCTCTCACCTTACTCACCTTCAAGTCAAAGTCTCCCTTCTTTGAAGGGACGAGAGACCCCAACTGTCCCTCTCTCCCACCAAAGAAGGTCATTCATTCAAAGAACTGCACACCTTTGTTTGTCCTCTCTCTCCAGAGATAATTTGATACTTCAATATATGCAAAGTCAAACAAACAATCCAAGGATAAGGAATCATCTCTGTCAAACAAACACACTCACACACTCCTCAAGCAGAAGGAGTCGACTCTTTTCTCTCGAGACATTTCGTTCGATTCTCTACACTTGTAATACGGTTCAATTTTTGCAACTACCAAACGGGTTCTTTTATTATGGCTGCAAAAAAGAGTAGATTGATAAGACACATACACACGCTTAATTAAGATCTTCGTGGGAATTTCGTTTGGACCAAATTAACCTGGGAGATAATGAGGAATGTACATAGAATGTCACATGCCAGCCGCACCTCTGTTATGTTGACTTTTCAACTTATCGAGTGGAGAAGCATCTTGGCTGACGCAAACACCTCCATCATTAAGCCCCCCGTGGAGAGCGAGGGAATGAGAGGACCCTTCGAGGAATTCCTAAAAATAGGATTCTCGGTGGGGCTGCTTCGTCAGAGGTGTGAAGGGGGGGTTGGGGGGGGGAAGAGTGTCTTAGAGTGTCTTGACCCAGAGGAAGGCTACGAACATAAATTGTCATCTTGTTCTCTATCTCTCGTGTGTGTGTGTGTGTGTGTAAGCCGATTAGTAGACGTCTGCAAAAATTCTGCACCAGTCTTGGCAATATTTTATGCAAATAGAGGCGATTCACTATTTCACATGTCGGAAGAACAAGATTTCGTTTAATCCTAATTGTCGAAAGTTGTTTCCATTGTCTACGACTTCTCTAATCTCCCGTCGTCTCACTCCGCCTCATCTTTAAACTGCTCTGTGTGTTAGGCTGTTGTTTGTACGTTATCTTGGGTGCGATTGGACACACAACCTCTGCTACACTCGCTTATCATCTCGTGTGTTATTTGCCACTGAAGAGGATTTCACAAGAGTCTGTGCACTTGCACATTCCTCCTCGTGGTGGGTGTGTGTGCGTCACTCAGGCTGCGACGAGCTTCTGGCACAGTGGCTTCTGATTAGAAGATAACCAACGGGGAAATGTGATAAGCGAGTCCGTGAATGATTCACATTGTTTACTCATTAAAAGTTTAAACTCGAAGGATTCGGTTTTTTGTGAAGTATGCGGAAGGGTTATCTTTATGAGGGTGCCTTCTTATCATTTAAGGGTCTCGGAGGAATGTGAGTGCGTGGTGGCTTGTGTGGGTGCGTACCCAAATGACTCCGCTCTTTTCCATGACAAATGATTCGAGTCTGACACGTTTTCGAAACGCACTTTGACTTCAAAATGGGTTTTTTCGTGCCTACGCTTCCTCCCCTTTGTCCCGTTCAGATTCGGAGAGGAGGAGCCGTTGAGGAAACTGTTGACACTTGGACGGAGGAATCTCAAGGCCCACAAAGATCGGTAGTCTTCGTAACATCTCAACTTCCTCGACTTCTATTGTTGCAGGGAACAATGGGGCAGTAGAGCTAATACTACGCACACTAGTAGCAGCCACACGTACACGACACTCTGAAATGTCTCTGTTTGCCCATTCATCTACTGGAGGAATTCCTCGAAGGGAACTTTTCAATGAGGAGAAACACTTCTTCAGGAGGACTTGAGGGCTTCTTCAGAGTTCTTCAGGTGGTGGCGGTGGTGGTGGTGGTCCTTCAAGGCCCGAATATTTGTGTGCCGAAGCTCCCTCAGCCGACTCATGCAAATAATTATGTAACATCTTCTGATGAAACCAGTTAGGACTGCTTGTGACTGAGACGTCAATTAAGGTCGACAAATCATTGAGGCTTTGTAGCTACAAGACAAACCCATTATATAGTATATTTTACACAGTGCGTCCGATAAGAATGAATGAGTCAGCCCAATAAATGTCTAGAACAAACGATGTAATTACAGAAGGACAAATAAAAAGAGTGTCGTTAGAGGAGACAATTCCAGTCATAAAAAGAGACTTCCGTACCCTTCTTCTGGACCACCAACGAGATGAACAATCAAAAGGTGAAGACTCTCCTCGTTTTTTCATTCATATTTGGACAAGAATCTGTTGGGACTCTTGAGGAGGATTTGTCTCACACGAAGATTCGCATATGAGTTCACTTGATTCTTGTTATGCAAAGTGAATGGGGTCTCCCAGAGGGGACCTCATTAAGCCGTAAATCAGTTCAGAGAGAGAAGAAGTGGATGAAATATATCGCCACTTAAAGGGCAATGACAAATAGTCTCTTTATGGAAATTATTCTGTGGAAGGCTGACTACTCCATATTTTCCGAACGTCATCCCCCCTCACACCCGTCCGTTTTGTTGCAAATCATGTAAACCACTTTTGCACCATTAAGGCGAATTCATTACCCGTCATTTTTTATTAAACGTTCAGGTTAGAGGTGACAAAGTCCAATGAAATCTTTTAGAAAAATCAACTTGGCTCAGCTTCAACTTCCTCACCAATCAATCCCTTTGTATCATCAGCAAGTTTAAATAGATTGCTATCATGTGAAGAAGAACCAGTGGGTCAACCAAAAAACTCGCTTACTCCGGTCCATCTTATCGCAAGACGAAATTCGCCACTACTTTTTGTAATAATACGATCGGTTGTGAAGAAGATTCAGCCTCAGCAGTGGTCATCCTGAGGACAGTGTGTAGTTTTGTTGGTTGGTGGTAAAGGTGGTTTGTCCCACCACCGCATGTTCGAAAACTGTGATTTGTTGTCATCCACTTGGTTTTTTGCTGCGGAGAGACCACACATTTTTATCTCGACATTCCTCTCTCCTGCCTCTCTTCTGTATCTCTGTAATAATAATTGTGTGGCCTAATTACATACGAAGTAATGTTATGCGAACGAAACTTGTGTTACCAGCTGTCCCTTAATAATGCTTAATAGCACTGCGCGTCCCTGCAGAGACTGCAGACCTTCCAATAACTCATCAAGTTGTTAATTCCACCTTTTTATTACGATGCAACAGCCACTTACAACAAACCACTAGCAATTGTGGTTCACATTGAATTAATTAATGGCTTTGTGAGCGCAACAATTGCACACACCACTAACCTTTCTCGTTATTAAGCTTAATTAAGACATTTTTGGGCAGGTTTTCTGCAATACGAAACTACCCAAAATACAAGGCATAATTATTCCTCTATCGAATTACGGCTGTTGGGTGGCATCCCATCATTATCCTCTTTCTCGTCGATTCCATGAAATTCACATGCGAAATGAGAGGGTTCCGAGCCACAATCGAGAGAGGTACTCTCATCTAACGAGATAAGTAGAGTGTTTCCTTGTAAGTGGTTGTGTTTTCAATCAAGAGATCAAAGGTACCATCAACAGCTCCTTTTTTGATTGATCACCTCTTCTTTTCTGAGCAAGATTATCTCCGCCTGTCTACAACTTCTCTCTCCCATCGAAATTAAGCAATAATCTCCAATAAACCACTACAAACTGAGCTAACTCACCCAGCCTATGAATCACCCCATTCCCACATCTCACGTACACTCTCTCCTTTTGGGTGAAAACGCCACAAAGACGGGAAAGAAAGTTGCGTGTGGGCCACCTTTAATTATAATCTCTCCTCAACTTATTTTTAGAATGTTTTAGAAGATTACATGAATTAAGTTTTAAAATGATAATTCTTGAGAGCGAGAGATGATGTTCGATAAGACTTCAGAGAGAGAGAACTCCGGGAGAGAAGACATTTAAAATATGAAGGAATTCCCACAAACAAAAAGACAGGGAAGAATTTATTGCGGTGGTAATGGTAAGGAGAGATTTCCAAAATTTGGAATAGCACAAAGATAAGACGCCACATACCGAAGAAACCCCCACAATTTCGGGTGAGCGCAGACACATTCTAAGGAAGCAATTGTAGTGGACAAAAAACAAGGTTTTTTCCATTCAGACTCTATTGTGTTTGTGTTTGGTCTGTGTGTAAGTAACTGAAGCATTTTTGTGTTGTCTCGAGCTTCAGTGTGTATGGAGAAGAAGAGAGTAAGTTATAGATGTCCGAGATGATAATCGTACGAACTATGAAGGATGGCCTGTAGTTAGTTGTATTGCATCGAGAGAAGGGATGAGTGGGATTCTCACACTCTCGGTGAAAGAGGATCTCTCCTCGATGTTTATGACGACATTCATAGAACAACAATGAAATTAAAAGAGTTTGTGTACAAAGGCGAATAATAAATGATTAGACGTCTCCGCTCTCAGATCTCGAACAATAGGAAAGCAGGGGTTCAGAAGAAGACTCCATTCACTAATCCAATAAACCATGGAGTCTTGTGTGTGGAGAACCAGTCTGTAATAAAAACTCAAAAAACTGTATCATCACAAAGGTTAATCCGATCTCACCCTCCACAAATATTTTTATTAGCCTTCTCATTTGGGGAATTAGCGTCCCTTTAAATCCCACGCACTCCAATCAATCTGAGTGATGACGGATTATTACGACCAGAGTCCCCTAATGAAGGAGCAGCAGCTGCTCTCACTTCCATTATGATACGTTGGGGTTTAGTCTGTGGGGTTTAGTGTGAAGTCCATTGGAATTGACGGATTGAGTCCTCCTCCGAAGCGAGTCCCTCTGTAGCCCTACAAATGCAGTCATGAGTCATTCGCACATGTCGCCAACGTGAGAGATTGGAGGAGTTCCAGGAAGGATCCTTTCATCCAGCCAATTAACTCGGGACCCTTCAGCCACAAATCACCTCAATTCTTCCGATCGATTAGAGTCCCTTTTGTTCGAAGGTGTGTAATGGATGAGTGCTCGATCCATCCATCCATCCATTAGCCTTTGTGCCAATCCAACCATCCGTCTAATTCACTTTCTTCCGTTAGCCACAACGCGTACTCGAGGCGTAAGAAATGCGACCCTCGTGAGAACCCTAAGTGAGTGCGATTAGATATGCAAATCCAACACTTAACAAGCTATTCGAAGTATTCCAACGATGCTGGCTGTGGAATTAATGCGTGTCTCTCATTGCCCCTAAAATCCCAAAATCTAATCCTCGTTTCTTCTCTCTTTTTAGGTTTCTATTGGTCTGTTTGCAGTTGATAATCGCCCTCCTCATGGTAAGGATCATTTCTATTAATAACCACCATACAAAGTCTCATGATCTGTCACTTACTTATGTCAACACGCACCCATCATCATCCATGTTGACTCTTCGTGTCACCAGCCACAACACACTCATTACATAATATGATTCTCACGCACATTCGCACACACACACACGCACACACATATGAAATGAGACAAGGAAGCGTCCACCTGTGACCGGATGATAAATATGAGGACGACCACACTTGACCACCGTCACTTCCTCCATTAATTAGGGAGGCTAATAATAATAACAATAATAACAACGTTTGTTGTTTGCAGTCGATGAAAGTGGAAGGGATGGGAAGGGAACAGCGAGGGAACGAGAGAGCTTATCGTCTCTTCAATCAGTGTGCTTTAAGATATGTCCTCGTCCACGGCAACATTTCTGCCTCCGCCAACGAGTCTGATGTCAGAGGTAAGTCTTCTTCCGACTCAAGTGTGATCGATCTCCTCCCAACTACATGACACTCTTGCTACTGAACCCTATATGCTCGTGTTAAGTGTCAATCATCCCTACTAATCCCTGCGGACCCTTCTCCAGCCTCACTCTTATCATTCCCTCCTCGTATCAACTAATCCCCTTCTGTGACAACCAACAGAGCTTCTTTCGACTCTCGAGCACTCGCCAAACCACCACCACCACCCGCCCGCAATGTCTACGATGGACATGGGATGGGTGGGAGGCAGATGAGAGACGTGTGTAGAAGATAAGGGCAACTCAACTACCGAATGATAATAATAATGAGAGAGAGAGAGATCAGATGAGGTTGACACTACCACTTGATTCGCTAATTACCAGACATTCCAACTTTGTCCCTTTTGTCCCGCGACAATTCCAATGAAATTACCTCTTCGATAGTTCGGTGAATCCGGAGGAATTTGAGTGGAGAAGAGAGGGCTTAATAATGAGCTGCACTCTCGTTTTAAGCAGCGTACCAGATCAAAGTTCACCTACATTAATATCGGTCTTTGTCAACAAAACTCACTTCAACAGTCTTATCATTTCTTTTCCTATGGCTTTATGCTACTTTTTTGGTGGTGTTATGTGGCACGAAAACAATTCCATCGCCAATTGGCACTTGAGTCAGAAATGTCTGTGAGAATGATTCTTGGCGTGAGGAGGAGTGTTTAATAAATCTCTTCTATTGATGCACTTCTATTGATCCGCTCCTGTCAATCCATCCAGAATGTCAACTTGAATTACACTCGATTCTACAGACACGTCATTTGAGCTTCTGCTAAATCGCGTATGTGTGTAGATGTACAAATATGTGTGTATTTGTATGAGCGTAATCGTATGTATTGAAGGTGTAATCTTATCGCATAACTCTCTCTCGCTCCAATCTTCCTTGTCTCGCATAGCTTGACAATTCTGACACCTAAATTCACTGAATTTGCTCCACGGAATCCGAATTATCTTTGAAAAAACGCACTCAAGCTCGTCTTTTTCCACTCTCATTCGTCTCTCTCTATTAAATCTCGTTGGAACAACAACAAATCACTTTGCATTTCCAAGTAGAGGAAATTGGTATTTTAGTTACAGTGTAAAATGTATTAATGTACTTATATAATGTGAAGTAGCGATAAAGGAACAAGACCTTGATTTGAGAGTATACAGTAGTAGTACTACACACGTACGTGGAATCGATTTGTGGATTAAATATAGAAGAGATGGCGTAGTACATTTAACATTGACAATGAACGGTTGATCATTGACGTGTCAATATTTTGTAGAGGACAACAGGAAACATATTTAGGGAGTATTTGCATTTAGATTAGCAGAGTGTAGAGAGGTCGCGAACTTGAAGTTTCAGGGAGCTTGGGAAATCGCTGGAGAATCTCTCCTGGAACAAAGGAGAGATCTGCTGCATCTGCTGTTGTTGCTGTTAATATTGACGGTGGTGGTGGTGGTGGTGATTGTGGTGGTGGTGGTTTAGTTAAGCTTTCCTGGAATAAGTCGAAGTTGTCCTGGACATAAATCACAATGGTTCGATAACCACTCACTCCATGTAGGGCAATGATTAAGCAATTACCCGTTCAAAAATAGACTCGCCAAGATTTATGGAATAATTAAGACACACAATATTATGCTACGGGGGTATGTGTAGTTTACGTTACTACTCCGTCGTAGTTAGTTTAGTAGGGAATTCCAAATGGTCTTGAATATGCGAGGGAGAACCACTTCACCACATTCCTCTTCAAATAGATGCTCTTCTGTGTAATTAGTAATCGATGAGGATGGTATAAAGCTGAGCCGACGACGAGTTACCCGATGAAATGTTTGTTCGCCCAGTCCTCCCCCCACCCCTCCCCCCCCACCTCCTCCTCCTCCTTCTTCTGTTTAAACTGTTCAGAGAAAAGGCCTTCATCAGGTGAGTTGACGAGTTTCTTCGCATCTGCGGGAAACCTCGTCGCTAATGTTTGTTCGAGTGATCTCATCTGAATCTAAAGGTCTGTGGGTCTCCGTTTAAAAGGCAGAAGAGAGTGGAGAGAGTAGCTGTTTGCATTTGTCTCAGGTTTTAGATGGAATTGGCGTTCCTTTTAAGGTGGAAATGGGAGCTACTGACAGAACACTTGAGAGTTTCCTCAGGAGCCACCAAATGGGCCGAGAGGGTGGGAATGGAGGCCCAAACTCTCGTCTCTTCCTCAAAAGGATCGCATCTGTCAGAGAACTCATCTACAGATCCTCAAACCTGACTCTCTCTCTCTCAGATGCTTATCTCCTGATGATGGGTCGAGTGATAAGCTAAAAGAGTTATATCCACAACCAACTACTCATTAGCCATATGGCTTAAATGTCTCAATGAGACTTGGAGGAATTCCAAAGTCCTCCTGATGGTCAGTTAGCCTTTCCCCCCTCCCCTCCACCCACTTGAGGGGCTTCTTCCCCCCCTGAGGAGATAGCTCAGGAGATATGGGAGAGAGATAGCTCAGATAGCTTCTCAGTCATAATTCACAGCGTCATTCCTCACCCAGCGTGAGGGAAGTAGCGATGACAGAACGTGGTAATTGATGAGTCTCACCTCTCCTGTTTTAGGAGATTAAAAAGCTCCTCTATGATTTGTAGACGTGGGTCTCAGCAGGGACGCAAGGGAATGATAAGCACAGAGTTTTGATAAGTCATGCGAGCAGATAATAAACTGTGCCTTGATTTGATGTGTGTGTGTGTGTGTGTGTTGCAGGAGACTTGGTACTGGAGACGAAGTTCGTGGAGAACGACGTGAGGATCCAAATCCGTGGGCACGTCTCGAAGGAGTACCTGTGTTTCAACCGGAGAGGAAAGCTTGTGGCCAAATCGAAGGTATGAAAAAAGGGGGCATAAAATGTGAAGTTTTGTGGAGGGACGGCCGTATAAAATTGGATTATAAATTCCTTGAGGACTCAGCAGGGAATTCTCGCACGCTTTGGTTTCCTAATTGATATCCTGTCAAAACATCATTGATCCCTTCAATTAATCTCTACACGACTTCCCTTTCAATTAACTCCCTCGTGTCCAATTAACATTTACACTCGTACGCGATATTCATCTACAAAACTAACTCTGACAACCTCATTCTTCTTTTAGCCTTTTGTTATTTACATTCCGCCGCTGCTCGTAAACACACACGGCTCTCCGTTCCCACATGATTGTTGTGTGTATAAACAGGAGCGTCGTAAAGTTGGACGAGGTTGTTGGGTCGTAAAAGAGTTGATAAGAAGTGAGTAAAAGAACTTTGGGTTGCAGACGCGAGGATTGCTGTGCGACTTTGTGGAGGTGCCGAGTGAGAGTTCGTGGAGCTACAGGTCCGTCCACGACCCCACGTGGCTCGTGGGATTCGACCCGAAGGGACGGCCCCTGCGCGGCCTCGCCCACCTCATCCCGCGACGTCCCAAAGACTGCTTCCGCTTCAACAAGGTGGGGCGCTTCGTCGACTCCTCCCACTTCGACGTCGACTCCCACAACAGCGCGGTCGGCCAGACTCCACCACCGCCGCCGCAGCCTCCTCCGCCGCACTCCAGACGGCACCACAACCACAGGGAACATCGCCGTGGACCCCCCAGGCAGCAACTGCAAACAACGACAACGCCTACTACGACAACAACTACGACTACGACAACTACGACGACAACGACGCTTCCCCCAGCACGCCACTCCCTGCGGCACGGAGGGAAGTCGCACCGACGACGTCCTTCCTTAAGAAATAGTTTAAGTTCTCAGCGGGAGGGAAGGAAGAAATCTCAGGGGACGGTCCCTACTGACCCTCTCCTTCATCCAGTCAACATTCCAACCAAAAAGAGACGGTGAGGAAACTGCCACATTTAGCGTAAGAAGAAGCCTCGAGAGTCAGACTCAGACGCCAGTGCGTCCACACACACAAATATGTTCATCTTTTTTCATACAAATAAACTAATATCCTTCTTTGTCTACTTAAACGCTGTGTGGAATTATTTAATTAATTAATGGGAGTAATTAATGAGGGACGAAGGATGAGAGGACGAGAGTCTGTTGCGAGGAACACGGAAGTGTGGACGAGATTATCGCCTTGTTACGAGGTGGGCTACCTCAGAGTGCAAATTGGACGAAAGGTGCCGATGAGGTTGGTTCGTTCAGAGGTGGTTGAGTGAGTTGGAATTCATATGACACCTCCGTGGCTGACTGAAACAACGGATAATTAATTGGTGGTCACCTCTTGAGCGTCTGGGACGGAGAGGCTGTCTGTGTCCAGGTGCCTGTGACACGTCTAATAGTCTAATTGAAGTGTCAGTGGGGGGTGGCTGGCAGGTGCGGGTGACAAATCAGCAAAGACGCCCCACGGAGCCAAGGAATATTATGAACCACTTTCAGATTAAGAGATAATCTATGCAATCAAACAAGTGCAATTAAACAACCTGCCTCGAATATTCGTCCGTCGGCGTTCCTCCAAAGGAGAGAATCGAGTTAATCAAACGGTTGAGAGATGGGAATGACCTTACGGCTGCCGAATAAACGCAACTCTCTCTCTCCCATCACCTTTTGACCTTTTCAATCATCTTTGCTCTGAGTGATTTAGAGGCTTATTAATTCACCCCAACGGCCCACATCCAAGCGCCTCTGCTTCCCCACACAAAGATTTACGGCGCTACTTCACACCAGCCTCGCGCGCTTCCTCCGTCCCAATTAACATCATCCCGTCCTTCGTTATGATAAGCGTAGACTCCGACTAGACAGGATTAGTAGGTAAGGTGAGTTTGACAGGAGATGACAGCCACCTGTTCTTTTCCCCGTAATATGCCTACTGCCTTAAATGTCTTATCACCCCGAGGAGGAGGAGAGGCGGGGCAGACTGAGACTCGTCTCAATTAAGATAACGTTGGTGCGGCCGGCTGATGTGGCTGGAGGAAGACTGGAGAT
>JAQGAC010001378.1:0-14200 GCA_034696585.1 Isotomurus maculatus | reverse complement strand
TCTTCTTCAATCTGGTTTATTTTGACACATAACGCATCCAACTTGTCATTCCTACTAGTGATGGCTTTTAGTAGTTCCGAATGTCGTAATGTGGCCTCAGTATCTCCCATGATAAATTTGGTGAGGTTAGAATTGATAAAGATAAATAAAAGGATAGTGAAAAGAAGGCGTATAACACAGTTATAGTAATGAGCTACTTGTGACGATGTACAACCCGGTTAGTTAATATCTATGGTTACTATATCCCTGCTTCCTAACGCTGGTTACGCGAGATTTCAATAATACACCACCTGAAACAGTGAGGTTACGCAAAAATGCTCAATGAAGAGCGTGGTTGCACCTCTATATGCTGTGAGGTTACGCAATGGTGCTCAATTAAGAGCGTGATTGCACCTCTGAGGTTACGCAAGCTTGCTCAGTGAAGAGCGTGATTGCACCTCTGAATTTATTGCACATGAAATTGATGATATGCTCAGTGACTGAATAACTAGCTAACCGTGTTTGGGAGAAAGGTTAAAATTAGCCTTACAGGTGTTTCAGTAGTTTTGTGAAGTAAGATGAGGCGTCAACAACAATGGATTTTTCCCTCCTTATTGACGTCTGCAGCTCAGCGATTTATATCGTAAAAGACGAGTGATCCGCAACCAATCCCAAACTTCCACCCACTTAGTCACACCTTCCAGTACACGCACACAATAATAAAAACTTTCAAAACAACACTGGGACACTTTTGAATCGTATTTTAATTAAATCAGTAGGAGAGTAATTATTTGTTACTCAGCTGGCTCGGTTTCCCGCTACTCAGTGACATACAGCGATTCCAAAATAAATTTCTCACTAGACTATTCTCAATGCCTCGATACACTCCAAGTTGGTTCCTAAGATTAGAATGTAATGAAACCTCAATATGTTTGGATGTGCTTAAGAAAGGAATGAAATTTTGGTATAAAATTGTAAATAGACGTAAGGATAGCTTAATTTATCAATGCTATGAACAGCTTAAGATTAAAGACGGTAATGTTAAAATGAAGAACAACTGGTACAGTGAATTGAATCGTGTAGTCCTTCAAATATCTAAGGAGACTCTATCATGTATGGAAGAGAGGATAAGCACGGTAGAGAATAATAAAATTGAAATTAGTAACTTAATTAAGACTGTGCACGATTTTTATGTAGAAGAAGACATAAGTAGAATGCAAAAGAGCGTAAGTATGCCATATTATAAAACTCTAAAAACTAATGTAGGATCTACGGATGTAATCAACGAGCCTCAGAGCTGGAAGAATGTAAAGCTACTAGTGCAATTGAGAGCAAATATACCTAGATTAGCATTAATCAAAAACTGTATCAATTTGGAAGGGTTAAAATTGTATTTTGATTCTAGCATGGTAGGTAATTTGGAATGTAAATTATGTACACTAGGAGAAGTAGAAGATATTGTACACTTATTATGCAGATGCCCGGCGTTGAAACTGAAAGAATCAGTTTGTTCAAGAATACCGAATTACCACACAACGTGGAACAATATTTGCGAATAATATTCAAATTAGACACTACAACCGAATTAAGAGATCTCTACCTCTATGTTGAAACTTGTTTGAAGATAAGAGAGCAGTGGTACGATACCTTTGAGTTGTAACTATGAGGCTAAGAATAACTGATGAAATTATACTGAACTAATTGTGATTGTAAAAGCGTAACCTAAATCAATCTTGAACAATAAACATACCAATACCAATACCAATATATCCTTTAAAAATCAATGGTTCCCCTGAACTGAATGAACGGCAGCTCAAAACTGGTGGTTCATTTCAGTTTCTGTGAACTATTTTCTTCAGTTTGTGAAGTTGGAAGTGGTTCAGTTTATATTTAAGTATGAACTGAAATAAACAGATCTAAACTGAAATCTTCAATTTCCGGACTAAACGACACCGAGCACTCATCGAATTGCCTGTTCGATAATTCTTTTCAAGCGATTTTGTACGGTAAAAGCTTCAGTTTGAGTTGCTGAATGATTACTGTAAGCTATGAATATAGTTATTAAATCAAAAATTTCGGTTCCTAATGGTACTTGGAAACTATTTTTAATGCTTCTTAAATTGTAGACCCGTGTGGGGTTTGACTTTCGATTTTTATGTAAAATTGTGGCTTTTTGATAAAACTGATGCTTCTTTTAAGCGAAACCTTTTGCTCACAAAGCACACAAAGCAGAGCTGCCCTTTCTAGCCAGTCATGCAGCAAAGTCGTTCCAGTAAAGTACTAACGCCTTTCTATACATAATATCTGCGAAGTGCATACACACGCAGGAATTGTATGAAGGGCTGGGAAAAGGCCTGTGGATATGAAAAGCACTGACCTTTTAAGAACTCAGGCTTTTCACTCCGTACTCGATCCTTTTCAGTTTTAAAATGAGCACAATATTAATGAAAAGTAATTAAAATGAGTGAAGTGGTCCCTGGTTAAGTAAGTGTTTATTGTTCCGTCGTCTCTTCTGTCCAATATCTGTGTCCTTGGTTTTAATGTGAACCGAATCCGTGCCTGAGTTTTAGTAGATGGGGCTCAATTGGGTTGCTTCACTAGAATACGGATTTTTGTACATAAGCTGCTTAGCAAAAAGAGGAGGTACTTTTGTAAAAAGGCTTTTGAAATATACAATTTGTAGTCTGCTCTTTTTTGCCTCTGGAGAGTCAGTGGAGCATGAGAGATGCGTGTGGCCATAAGATAAGAAGGTATGAATTGGTTTTTATTCAGAAGGTTTAATTGGATTGTAAGTTTTGATATCGGGTTTTGTGAGGAAATTATAAATCATTGAAATTGGAAATGTTTTTGAGTTTATAAGTTAACGGGTTGCGCGTGAAATGAAGGTCAGGTTTGCTCAGTAAAGTTTCATTTCGGTTTTATTAGTTCCATACATTAAGTTAGATCGATTGCTGATTTGGATTTGTGTGCGAGCATGGAAAATGAAATCCTGGGCAGTTCCGCAGTTCCGCATTTCCAGTACACTCTGTTCGCTTCCAAGTCTCTATCCTACAATTCACTTAATGTTGGCATTATGGGTTAACTTGTCCCGTCACAGGATATAACAGAAGGTAGAAAATTCAGGGATTAAAGAAGATATGGTTAAATATATAACGTTGATTGTATCCTTCGCCCGAGTGGAAAATCTGAAATCTGAATCATATTACATCATTTTGATTGATTTTTGGGAAAACTTACCCTTCCTTTCTAGTGTTACCTACACACCTGCTTCCACAATTGTTTACACTTGCTTCAACGAAGCAGCCAAGTTGATAAGACGTTTCCGTTGATTAAGTGACAAACACAGGTTTTGATTTCGTAATGCAAGTTAAATGACTCAGAAAATTTTTTTATGTTTCTCACAGTTGCAATAATCCTGGTGGACCTGAAATCTGCAGGAAACTTTGAATGTCTTGTTCGAGTCAATTTGGAGGACTGATTTTAATTGTGTATTGTGATTCGACTTGAAAGTAAGAAGATACGACTGTCTGATATTATTTATTATACACATTTTTATGGGGACATTATGTAACACTGTATTCGTATAGCAACAAATGATCATAAATATTGGCTGAAAAGATTTTAGGAATTGCATTTATTTGGATCTCAACATTTATGCATGGTATGTAGTAGAACGATGCTAAATTCCTGAAAGCACTTTGCTTAGAACAGAGTTATCTGAAATGGGTGGAAGATTTGCCATTCGAAATCGATAGTAATGTAATGGTTGGGATTTCTTAGGGAGCTTGTACAGCTGAGGTGTATACACACGTGTGTGGTTTGGATTGACGGGAAGATAATCTGATTTCAATTGTAGCTTGCTGTTCTTTCGGACAAAGGTACCTTTACCAACAAGCTCCAAGTCAACTAATCTGAAGCTATTCGCAAATTCTTCCCAATCAAATTCGATCTGTGGGTTGGCGGTTACAAGCTTGACAGTCCAGATGGAGTAAGGACTGAGAATAACGTCCCCTTGTTGCATTTTAAGGTACACGTTGTTCCGATTGAGTCTTTCTCCATTAGTGTCTCGTTCATAATTGAATTGGATAGTCAGCTTGCTCCCGACCATCTGAAAGGCCGAATCGTCATAAAGGTATCTGGAGATACCAGAGTGGGTCATCTCTACCCGTAGTTTCTTAAGTGATTGTTGAAGTTCAAATTGATCCCTTTCGTCCTTTGCCTTAGGTTGAATTTCGGCTACCGTAAACTTCACGGCGCTCATATCGTACTTGTAGGTGTGGTCAGGTGAAATAGAGAAGGTCACTGATTGTCCTGAGAGGAACTGCTTGATCTTGTCCCGATGGAGTTCATTGTCCCACACATGGAAAGGTGTGAGAGATTCAAATTCAGAGTTGAAATTAGCTATTATCAAATTTTCGTCAATAGATGGAACAACCGACGATTTATATTTCTGAAACTCAATTTCTAAATCATTGACCCAGAGTCGAATGTTAGGAATTATCTCTTGGAGCAAAACTGAGGTGTTTGTGACGTTCTTCGCAAGATAGTCAGGGATTTTTTTATTTGCATACAGTGTCTGGAAATCCTTAGAGAACGGAAACACCCACTGTTCAAAGTTTTGAAACAGGGTGTCCCATTCGGAAAGGATCATAGATCCTAGCAGCGCAAGGTTAATTTTTTCAAATGTTTCATCCAACTCTTTGCCCATACTCGTTCCTATCGCTCTTGGTGTATTCAGATTCGCTATAAAGTCAGCAAAGAGGATTTGGTCCATATATTGCTGAATAAACGAATAGAGGTCGATGAGGAGGTCCATAGCTTCTCTGAGGTCAACAACTAGTTCTGTGTATTCTTTTGAAATATCAGGAAAAGCCTCCGATATATCCGTGAGGAAGGTATTGAGCTCCCTGAGTGTTTTCTTAACTTCCCACTTTTGGACCCTCAGGGCCACTGCAGATCCGTTCTCCATTCTTTTCTTTGCATCATTCATGTCTTCAACAATTGATTCCGTAAATGGCCCCACAAGTTTCTTAACGGAGTTTTTGTAATTTTGAAGATCTACGGTTTGTTTAGCTGCTTCGTCGAACATCTCGGACACCTTTCTTAGGTTTTCTTCGTCATGTTGTACTTTCTTGGCAGCAAGCGCACTTATTTCGTTGACGTTCATCATGTTTAGGAGTTTACTGAAAGCTGAAGCTAAAGTACTTCCGTGTGGAGACGAATCTGCTTTCTAAATAAATAGAGCAAATAAAATGTATAAAAATTGGATGAAGATAAATGATTACACACAAAGCTCCTTATTGGTATCCAAATATCCTTGCAAGTGACTACTAACTAACCATGAACTACCTAGTCTTCTGAGCCCACGTGTGACACTTTTTCTAAATAACTTTTGGAAATAATAACAGTATTGTCTATGTTCACTCTATATACACTTAGCGTCAAGGAATTCGACGAACAATTGCAACAAGCCCAATAAAATGATATCGGTGGCAGCCACAGTTAACCAGTACGCTTTCAATATGGCACGGACCCTGTGGGTGCAATTTTAAACATAATTCTTGATACAGTGGAAATTTCAGGCCCCTGACTTGTAAAAAGCCCAGCTATTACACAAGCTGTTATTTATTCTACGATTTTGTAGTCCCTAACTATCCTTTGTTTAGCTGTCAGCATGTTCAATAATGCTTTAGAATTCAATACAAGACGGAATAACATCAGTCAGTACTCCACATTATGTCTGAAATACCGTTCAAAGGCTAAAAACTAGGGCAACAAAATTGCTGTCATGTTGTCTAGTTGCGCGACTTACAGGACACCCTGTATGTGCTGCATATATTCACGTAGATATCCAAGTAAAAGTAAAAGACTGGACTATCACAAACATAAGTAAAAGGAGACTAGCTTATCTCATCTAAGCATACAAATTTAACTTTGGACTGATAAAAACAGGAAACTTTAGGATCAAACTTTGCGATCGTAGGAAACACGCATATTTACCAGTACAAAAGATTTGTTAAATCGTATTATAAAATTTTATTGTAAAGCTATTTGTAAGTTAATAACATGGCCAATAACTCATGTGGTGGAAAGCAACTTCTTTTCAGTGAGTGTAAAGCATATTATAATATACCAGATAATTCTAGTGCATTTCGTTTAATTCTTTCAAATCAAAGCTAAGAGTTTGGTTAGTTTAAAACGCTTAACCTTTCATGGACTTCCCATACTGACTGGTTCAATATATTTCCTGTTGTCTTAAGGAATTTCTAGTGTATTGTTTGTTGACTACAAATTTGTAATCATATCACCTTGAATATTATACTCTACTCTTTATTTTAAGGTATTTGCCAAACTCAATACAGCCCTAATCCTTGTGAAGATTCATGAAGAGACTAATATCCATCACAGGAGTGGCACTATCAATAGCAGATAATTGATTTTCCTTTTCTACCCGTAACATTGAAGGTAACAGAAGTGCAAGTTACACATATAAAAAGAAGAATGAGAAATATAGGTTCTGCTTACCAAACTCTTTAGAAATTCTTCAACACTACAGACCAGACCTTCAGATTTCATTCCCAAGAAATTTTCAATGATGTCCAATAGTTGTGAGGGAAGAGACTTCATAATTCCTTCTACCAACTTTTCTCTGATTTCCAAAGCCTTGTCAACAAACGGGACAACAACCTCATCCAAGAGGAATTTTCCAGCTTTCTTTATCCAATTCAGAAAAGGAAATGTTTGAATACTGGTTTCGTTGCCGACTTCTTCAAGTACATCTCCCAAGATTTTTTTTGCTGTTTCTGATTCTTCTAGTAGTATATTTACTTGTTCTGCTCGCCGTTTGCATATTCTGGTGAAGTCGGCGTCGACCATGTCGGCATATTTCTTTATGGAATCAGGAAGTGGCTTTGGGGGACGAATTTCCTTGCCATCTCCGAGTGAGAGTCCACCTCCATTTAAATCTACAGTCTCCAATGACTCTGCGAGGGCTTTGACTCCAGGGCCAGCAAGGAGTTGCAAGTAGGCGGCAGCATTTTGCATTGGGGTCGCGAGTTGCGTAGCTTTCAGCTGCTTTTCCGCCGTTTCCTTTGCTGCCCTGTAATTCTCTTCTTGTTTCAGACTCTCACTAATCATTATTTCTATCGCTACTTCCAGTTTTTTCGTTACTTCATTTATTGATTCGTGAGTTTTGTTGACAAGCGGATCAACTGTTGTTGATATAATTTGTCCAGTTTCTTCAATCCTTCCCACAAATATATCTTTGTACCTTTGTCTCTCTTCTTCTACCAACTTCACTCGGTCGGAATGATCTTTAATTATTTCATACTGGTTCAGGCGTTTCTGCACCGCTTGTAAGTATTCTGCAACGTCTACTATGACAGGAGTCCCTGTAATCTGTTTTAGTATTCTTAACTGATTGAGAGCTAATGAGTAAATGAGAGAGAGGAACTTTCTCGAGGTGTCTGGGAGATTACTGCTTGTATTGGTGTAGGTGTCAAGACGAGTAAGGAAAGATTTGTAAAGTGGGATCATTGCAAGGGCTATTGATTCTCTTTCAACTTGCTGAATTTTTAATAGAAGATGAGACTCTTCTAGGCTTAACAGCTGCTGTCCTAACTCCAACGGTGTAGTTGCTGCCGCAAACTCTGGCGAAGTTTCAATAAAGTGATAGAAGTCATCTTGTGGAAAATGAACTGAGTTTTTAGATAAGACATATTTTAGGTACTGCATATACACCCCAGCTGGTGTTAATTTGTATGGTTGTCGGGATTTTGGATTCAATTTTCCTATTGCATTTTCAGTCAAATCCCCGTTTGCCCCCCATGCTGAGTATATACTTAAAGGAAGAGTATTATTGATATGAATCCATGTACCACCTTTTTCATCAAAACTGAAGGCAGTTCTCGCTATTCCTGCGCCCATCTGTCCTCCTCGGCCTCCTTTTCCAGGTTGGGCTTTCCGAATTTCCGAAACATTCTTGATAGTTGGATGAACACTTCTTGAATAAATGAGTGCTTGCCCTGCTGGTCCATGGAATCCTTGAGATCCTGGAGCTCCTCCTTTGCCACCTTTGCTCCCTGGACACCCAGAAGCGTAACAATTATAAAAATGGAGTCCAAGAAGATTATCAGTAAATCTGCATGAATCGAATTGACCCTGTATCCACGAATAAGAACGTGGACATTCAGAACCATCTGCTGCACAATCACCAGGACAAGGACCTTTTTCGCAACCTACGTATTTTAATCCTATCATACTGTTTTCATCGTACGGATGCCCGTTGGCCCCATGTCCTCCATTACCACCGCTTCCAGCATGACCCCCTTTGCCCCCCTGAATGTAGACGTTTAGTTTTCCACCGTGTATTTTTGGTGCCAACAAAATAAAGCTCCCTCCAGGAAAACCTGGTAAACCTGGCAAACCGTCTCCCCCTGGTTGTCCGTCCGATGGATTTTTTCCATCCAAACAATACTCCCTTACCATTCGGAGCACCTTAACACCATTCAACTCTTCATAGTCGCTAGCTGAAGTTAAGCTTGCATTAACGGACCTTTTGACTTTCACCTGGTCCTCGATGACTTCCCACTTAGGTCTTACACTGTTCGAAGTATCGTTGTCAAAATTGTTCTCATTCGATCGGGTTTTATTTGGAAATGTACCATTTGCACCATCACTTCCGTTATTCGCGTCATTTCCATCTAAACCATAAATATCTACATACGTGTACGTGAGTGCCATTTCCAATTCCGGGGTGACAATTGCAATTTCCGACTGAAAACTTTCATTGAGTGAGCCGGCAACATGCCCATCCATGATGAATTTTCTTCTGGCAAATACGACCCAACGGGATACAGTAATGTTTTTGCATTTGAGGAATGGGTGAGTAATGTCATAATGGTTTAAGAATTCCTTGGCTCTCATAAAACTTCCGGTGATAGTAACTTCAGTTGGATCAGTGGGGGTACATTCAACATGAGGCTTCTCCAGCGCCTCGTTGACAATTTCCCATAAAATATTGCGTTCTTCAGAAAATGTTTCTTCCGCGTAAAGTACCTGTATGTTTTGTGTAACAATATGCCCTTTGATTCCTAAAGCCTCTTTTAGTGCAGTAATATTCTCTGGAATCGACGAAGGTTTTGATGTCTGAAATTCTACTGTGGCAAGCAAATCTCGCAGCTTGTCAAGAAATTGAAACCAGAGATAGCTTTTTTGTAATGTATCTAAAACCCAATGTTTCAAAGGCTCTAACCACTGGTCAGTTTTACGTTCAAGGGTCATTCCATCTGGAGTGAAGGAATCAAGGAATTTCATTCTAGCCTCTATTATCTTCATATCCGAATGGAATCTAGCACCCCAAATTTTGTCATACCCTCGGGAGGTGGTAGTAGATTGAACGGACAATCCTAGTTCTGTAGGTGACTGTATTGTGTTGAAAAGGGCAACGAGATCAGAAAAATTTCCGTATTCTTCTTCGACGAAGGCTTTTGAGCCAAAAAACGTTTTCATGAAAGATCTGGTTTCCAGATGTGACCCTGAAATGTTGTGAACCAATTGTGTCATAACATTTGATACGTTTAAATTCAATTGGTTGTTCAGGCGTTCGAGGTGGACAATTGTTTCCGGGCACACAACACATCGGAAATCATTCGGTGAGGTAGAGACGGGTTTTAAAACTTCCTTAATCAAAGCAATGACTCCATTCGTGTTTATTTGAGCCCAATTGGACTTATCCAATGAACCACATTTGTTGGGCAACCGGAATAAACTTATTTTTCCTTCTTGAAGAAGAATATCAGTTAATTTGATTTTTCTAAGAATAATATCCAGGGTTTCGGTCTCGTCATTGAATAACCTCATCGATTCTGATTGCATACTTGCAAGTTTTTCTTTTTGGCTTTCTTTGTAAAGGTTCAAAAAGTCTTGGATGCCATTCAGAACAGTTTTTGTATCCCGTACATTTCCCATGGCATTGAGCTTTTTCACTTTCGTAACTACCATTCCGATAGCTGGTCCCATCTTGTCTAAGTCTGGTATTAAATTGATGAGTTCCATTGCCAAAGTGGAAAAGTCACTGCTAGTTACATCCGCATTGACCATATCTTCCGCGACAGTAATTACGATTCTTACAGAAGAAAGATTCTTCGTAACTTCATTCATTAAGTGTCTTGCTGTGATGTCAGCCTTGTGTCCGCGTGTGTCACGAAATCCTGGAAAGTCGTACAGGAAAAGGTCATTCTTGGTGTCAACAATGAGGTCTGGAACAAGAGTTCTCGACGAAGTAGAAGCTGCAATTTTCTGGTTTGGGTCCACGATAATAAGTGACTGTCCTGCGGTTTCGTAGACGGTGAGGTCCTTTATATCTCCTGAAATTGCTAAAGCGAGAGTGGTTTTCCCACTTCCGGAATTCCCGACGAATATGACGGCGTCTCCTTCGTGGGAGACGAGATCCTTTTCCGTCTTTTCAATTAAGTCCCAGAGTGTGTATGAGTCGGTGTTATATTTGTGTGGAATGACAGGTGGTGGTCTCTCACATTCTCCTTCCTTTTCGTTGAATTGTACGTCATTCTGCAAGTAAAACATATTTCCTATGTTTTGAGTTGTATGAAAAAAGTTTAATTTAGTGTAGCCTGGCAAGGATGAATTTTGCCCCTGAGTGATTGCGTATTAGCTTTGCACTGGATGAATGAATGTCGATGATTGTCTTAACTTTCTGAAGTGAAATGTGTGCTGCGAAACTTTTCAAATACCAGAATATGTATTTTATAAATCGTCTGTGGATTTTTTGGTCCTTGGTAAATGCAGTATGCACGTTTTTGCGAGAGGGACTTATATAATCTTTATGGATGCAAATTAAGTTAGGGTAAGGGATTAGGTATACGGTTAGAGATTTAGAAGTGAACCCGAATTAAGTGCTCTTCTCGTCGATTATAAAATGACAGACACAATTGCAGATTATTAAAAAAAACCTTCTCTGGCCAAGGCTAAGGCAAATGTTTTAAGAAACTTACCTGCACACAATACGGATGGGCCGGAGGTTGAGCCTCAGTAGCCCAGGCTAGACGAAATAGCTGAAAATCCCAAAGTTATTGGTACATATTTTATTCTAGGAATTCTATCTTACACAATGTAAGCTAAAAATTAAGAAATTACCATAACGAAGAAGCATCCAAATAGATTGGATGTCAACAGTTCCATGCTGTCTCAGATGGTTTGTCGTTCAAAATGATGAATGGTTTTAACTTAAAGCCAAAGTAGACTTGGAAATGACTCCTAATTAGTCTTCTGGACGGCAAGAGTTAAGCAATTATTCCAACCTGTAGAAGATTTGAAACAGAAATCAACATAAGGAGAACATCGCACTTTCCTTACGTAGAAAGGATTTCGGTGAAAATTTCTGAAATTATTTATGCAAACTGAAAATGGTTTGAGGTTTTATCTCGTTGCCATGCTGCTAAGCCGTAGACCCTCTAGAACGCGCGCTTGAATGTTGATTTATGATTTAAAAAGTTGTCCTAACACTTACACTACTTTTCGGTTGTTCAAATAGGAAAAGTTGAACTGAGGGCAACTGGGACGCTGGTAACCGTGCAGTTCGTCACTATCCTCGTACTCTTTTTGACGACGACACCCAACTATGAATTTCTGGCGATCCAACAAATCTTGGAAAGCTCATTGACAAACTAGAAACTGATTTACAAGAAGTGTCGAACTTGATGGAGCCAAGCGAAGTAGAGTTAAATGTTGAAACCCCAGATAATGGTTTTGCGGAGCGCTTGCAACGAATCAAAAATACATCAAACTCTCTATAAATTTATTTATTTATTATTTACTTCGTACAAGGGGAGCCCAAAAAGTTTGGAAATTTTTTTCCCAGGGTAATACATTATTTTTCATCTGACCTCACGCGCTCTTTATCCGCAGTTGTATTTTCTTAAGACAATTGTTTTTCTTCGACCAATGCGTCTCATTTCTAAACTCAATCCTATATCTTCATTTTGTGGTTCGTCCACCGCAATGAATTTAAAAATCCCGAAACAAGACATACAGAAGGCTGCAAGAATTGTTTTAGGTCTACCATGTGGTTTTCCAGTAAATGAAAGTATAAGGTAAGACCTAAAGTGGTTCTTACCTAGCCAAAACTACGTTTATTTCCCTCTAAACCCTTTCTGTCGTATTACTGTCAGTACGTGTATCCCTTATTTCATGAACACGTTTATCACTAATTCGACCGTGCAGAGTCATCACACTATAATCAAGCATTCTTTTCATTCCACTCTTACACCCCGGAATAAAATGTGTGAACGATCTTTGAAGTTCGAGGCATGCAATTTGAGGAATAAACTACCTTCTGATTTTTCAAGTTCGAAATCAATTGTTTCTTTTCGGGTTAACCTGAAGAAGTATCTTTTATCCTGTTAAAGCTGACTGACTACTTACATTTATTTAACTTTCTTTATGTCTATCGTAAGTATAAATCCTACATCACAACTGTACTATTAATCTTATGTAATTCAAAACGGATTTATACTTAAGTTTTACGAAAATGTACTTATAATTATTCTTAATCATTTTATTCTCAAACATAAGGAGCTCAGTTGAGCATGTTTGATGTGAGTAAACTTAAGATAAACTTAACGAGTGGAAGGAAAATCTTCTCTCAAGATTGACCAACCAACTTTATTCTTCGGAAACAAAACAACCTATGCTGAAAGTCTTCTTCATTCAACACAATGTCTTATGTGGTGCAGGAGACTTTGTACAATACCAAGCGTGGTCAAGGATATTCCGGACACTTTTCTATACGCAGTAGGGCTTAAGGCAGAAGTCAGAAAAGGTAAAAGGAAGGGTTTTTTAAAACTTGAATATATTTGGAAGAAGACTACATACTTCGTTTTCTGAAGAAGTTGTAAGGTTGAGTGGTAATAGACACTGAATATTAGGTTGTTCTCTTTTAAGTTTCGAAGATGGTTTCGTAGTGACTATAATAACACTTGATTAATGTTTTAATTGTTTAAGAATAAAATTAAACGAAAGTAGCGAGTACACAATTTTATTACACTCTGTTGAAAATATTTTTCAGCAAGTTTCAAGTGATTATGATTAGCCGATATCGGCTCATGGCTTGAGAAGTGCATTAACATTTTTATCCGATTTTGATCCCTTTAAACCCTTATTTTGTAATGTTCGGAAAAAATAATTGAAAGCATAACCTCCAGTAATATAAAATATTGTACCCATAACCTAGTTAGAATGGATATAAAAATCTACCTGCTTTATTTGGCATAAAATCTCATAATTGGTGTTGTGGTCACCAGCAGGCCTCAAAAGCTGTAAAACGGCGATTTTTGTGTTTATAAAGTAGGCTGTGTTTGATCTCTAAACTAGAGATTAGTGAATGTGAGTGAAAGGTGGGTCGTATGAGACTGGTTTTTATCAAAATTTTTGAAGTTTTAAAAAAGCTTAATTTTAACAATCTTAATTCGTGTAAAACTGTCTCAGACCTCTGGAAAAATGTTTTTGTGATTATGGTAGGATAAACCGTGTTTGGGCTTTAACCTGCTAATTGTTAGCCAAACCGCCGATTGTACCTTACAGGTAATATATCTGGCTATGCAAATCCAAAAAAACTAAAGTGCTATCTGTCTTAGTTCTTGAGAGACACACGGTAACTAAGTTTCCGGAATATCTATGACCACCCTCGGTATACCAATGTTTCAACCGGCTTTTTACGCTCAAATTTCAGCAGAGTCAAATTTTAAGCTTATATGACAGAGTGATGACTGGTTTCCTTGATTAACAGAAGTACTGACAACATTATTTGAGTTTAGGCTGGTTAAGTATGGAGACCAGCATATCAAGTTTTAAGAGGACTCTTTGCAATTTGAATCCCCGTGGCTGGGGATAGGTAAAAATTTTATATTACCTTATATGTTAGATGTGTTCAGTGTGAATCTGTGACCTTGTGGCGCCCTATTAATATATTAAGATTTAACACAGTCAGACCGAATATCATTACCTTTCCCTGGAAATACATCTACTTAAAATCTATAGATAACTTATAGTTTATACGAGTACCTTTAAGAGTAGATTCAGATTTAGACATACAGTACACTCTTCAAGAATTAGACAATGTAATTAAAAAATTATCTGTAAAAAAAGCAGCTGGTCCTGATACAATTCCAAATGAAGCCTTGAAAGCTTTAAATCTGAATCAAAA
>JAQGAC010001377.1:0-14205 GCA_034696585.1 Isotomurus maculatus | reverse complement strand
AAATACTGCATCTAAATTCCATGCCTTGACAAAAATCATTAAGTCCTGTTTCTGTTATGTAAAAAGGATATCAGTCGCCCCTACATCAATTCACACAAGATATATTTACATTTTGCACAGGTCATAGCAGATCTTAAAGGTTCTTGTGACAGTGGAGCTTGGAGCTTCCAAACTCCTCCAAGCAGTCCTAGTTCCCTTGGGTCGAGAAAGTCCAGTATGTGTAGTATATCGTCTGTTAACAGCTCATCAAGTGGCTCCGCACACTCTCCATCTCATAAAGCTCATCGTCGTACTCTGCACCATCCGGTAAATCCATTATATTTGTAGTCTTTTTAGCAGTTATGTTTTATCTACTGTCTTTTCCATAAACGAAGCTTTTAAGCAAATTCAGTTATTATAACGCGACTTCTAAACTTTTCGAGGTGAAAGTGAGGGCCGTGAGAATATTGTATTACATTTGCAATCTTAGAAGCTTGATATTTATGCTTTGTTAGCTTTTATAGATGTTCCCTTAAGTGCCGGATTATTAGTTTGTTTATGGATTGGGTCAGTGTAAAATGCGTGTGGGTAATATCGTGAAGAGAATGTTCAAATGTTTAGATCAAATTGAAATCTAGTCTACAAATTTTAGTTCAGCAAAGGCATCCCTCGGATATCCGAGCTTGAGTTAATTTTAGTTACGAAATGTTTCCAACTGAAAGCTGACCTACTGGCTATGTTGTACTTTGTACTATCTTTTGTGCTTTATTATTGCCTGTTATTAATACTCTATTTGTTGGTTCTGAGGCGAATTTTTTTACTTGAGAGTATCTCAAATAGCTCTGAAGATTTTACTACCATGCTGAAAGAACTTTCTTTTAGCATACCATGGTAGTAAAACCATTCGATTGATTATGAAGGCTTTGAATACTCACTTTTTAACTGTGAGATTTTATTTATGTGTATGAATTATCAATGTATTCTTTAGCCTGTGATGACTGGTCCTCGGGGTGGAGCTTTACGATATCCAAGTGTTTCTTCACAAGATTCTGGGTTTACTTCTCAAGATGCATTGTACTCCCGTTTGCCTGTTTCGTTTAGTAATGCAAATGCAAAGGTATTAATTTGCTTTTTGTGTTATTTTGTAGTTGTAGTTGTGACTTAAGTTGTAATCTTTTGAGTTTGCTGGTCGTGGAGCCATATAGTTTTGTTTCATCTTCATAGCTTCCTTATTATTTTGAACATTTTCTGTTGAATATTTGTTTTCAACTAAAAAGTTACTGAATGAACGACTGAACATTTTTTGTGTGCAATATTTGCTCCTGATGAATGAATGAGTGCAAAAAGTGTGTCAAAAGTTCTAAAGGGTTGCACTAATTAAGGTAGTGCTGAAATTCTGAAAATGAAGACAGTTTATTTTCATTTAGCCGGGAAACCAATCAGAAGGAAGCAATACAAGTTCTACTGCCAGTAGCAATTCCAGTACTCCATCATCTCCATATCCACCTGCTAATACTCAGATGTCCACTTGGCCTAACGTTGAAGACTCTATTCAGTTTGAGAGAGCAGCCTGTGCAATTATGAATGAAAGACCTCACACCATCTCATCTGGTACTTAAAACCATTACTACTTTGCTTTAGTTTTATGAAGTTGGTTAATCCGTGACCAGACTGGGTAACAGAAATAACTTTTGTCTTTCATTTCTTCTTGAAAGCCTATGAAAGGGGTCATCAAAGGCCACCCTTGACCGTGTACACTTTTCAACCACCGGATGCTGGTACACATCCAACCAGCCCTTCATCTACACCAGTAGTTACACCCTTAGTGGAACCCCAGATTACCAGTATTCAAGGTACCTTGTAAAAGCTTACTCCCCGCTGCTGACTGTGCGATCAGCCGGTCAGAAAAGTCTAATGTACATACTTTACTGTAGGTGGAATTTATCAAAGTGCTTCTGAAATATATGGCATATTGCGAGGAAACCGATCTGATGCAAAGCCACCAGTTCCCAAACGCTGTTCTTCCTTGGAGCGTCCACAATCTATGAGTGCTGGAAGTGGTGGAGGCTCGTGCAATACACCAAAACCGTTACCTAAAAACAGTAAATCTAGAGAAGCAAAGAGTAAAGTTCCTGAAGAATGTTTAAACAGCAAATATGCATCCAATGTTCCGGACTTCAATCAATCATCAGATGATATGAGTAAGTAATCTAAGTTTCATGATGGAATATTATGGAATAGTATTCACTGGCCGTCACGTATTACAGCTCATCAACTTATTTCGATGGATTGAATCGTTGGATAAGTAAATTAGGTGTGATTAAGTTCTTTGTGACCAAAACTGGCATAAGAACATTAGAAGCAAATATTCAGTCATATAGTAGATCATTGTACTAATTGTGCATCTGATTGTGCTTCAATTCTTTACCAAACAATAGGTTTGGATTCACTTTATCAAATAGACTTTCTGGATATATAAAAAAATATTGACCAACTGTAGCGCAACCAAATAACAAATGACCAAATACATTCTTTGAAGGTAAACTTTCCATGTTTTACTTTTACTAGTTGTTCCGCAACCTGTCTATGTGAATATGCACGAATTGAATCAAATGGCATCAGCAAAGGGGCACCGTCAAGCTGAGATGGACCTGCCTCCCCCTCCTCCTGAATTAATGGATGCATCAAACAAGGTGAAGTAATTCAACACTTGTTAATATATTATGTTTCTCCATGTACCTAGAACCAAGATTTGTTGTCTACTCCTAATCTCCATGTAAAAGCTTGTGTCAAAGTGGCAGTGTTTGTCATCTGTTTTACCAGACTGCACCCATTATTTGACTTCCAGAGAAATAATTCATTAATCCTGTTTAGTCGGCTTTGTAGTGTGAACATAAAATTGCTTTTAATATTATCAAATAATCAGTTACTACAGCAGTATGTATCGAATTTCAGCTTTACGTACATTGTATTCATTATTACGAGCTGAGGTATCTCAATCTCATGCATAATTTTGTTCGTAAGGGAGAGTATGAGAGTATAATTTTCATCCTGTGACGCTTGTTGCTTTGTACAACTCAGGAATCGCTGATGCAAGCACACTAGCAGTCTTTACTAAAGGAGTAGGGCATGTAGACAGCAGGTGAATAAGTCGTGTTTCATTCATTAGTTAGATACAGAATTATCATAGGCTGCATATTGAAGTATATGTGTTCCCTTTTCAGGCAGCAATTCTCTTACTATTGTTAGAATAAATGCCAGCACGAGTTTTTTCTGCAATAAAAAACTTTAATGGCACGATCCTTGCAAATAAGAAAGTTTTCTCTAAAATTCGTAATTCGTAACAGATATGATATAAGTTAATGATCTAATCGCAAGTCTTTTGTTGGGTTTTGACATTTAGGCAGAACGAGTTGAGAGCAATGGTAAAGGTGAGGGTTCTCATACCTCCAGTGGATACGGAAGCCAGCACCAAATTGGAGCCTATGCAGGAGGCAAACATTCCGCTGCTGTCGCCAGTAATCACTCGTCCGACATTTATGGAACAACTGCTGTTGAAGGTGATTCAAGCAACTCTGGACTCTTTTCTCGTGCTAAAGTATCAACTGATGAGTTCCGCATGGAATTGCAAAGCATGATCAACTCTATGAATTCTATTTCTGAGTCGTTTTCCGAACCAAGATATCATAGCAATGTAGAAGGTCACTACGCTCGGACTAACTTGATTAGAGGTGGTTGTAATGACCCCCTGTACGACATTCCTGAGACGGGAAGGTTTCGGGGAGATGGGGAGCCTGGATTGAGTGAAGAACAACTTAGCTTTTGTAGCAGCAGGTCAGAGGAAGACAGAAATGTAGGTGAAGTTCCTAGTCGCCTCTCAAATGGAAGTGGCATAGCTTATCTGCTTCAGAATCGTCATCGTAATTTACACTCCAGCAGTTCATACAATTACTCCTCGATATCCAATTCAGATCTGATGAACCATAATTCCCAGCCCGTATATGGTTACGGAAGAACTGAAAACAATGAACCTGTGTCTTTACCATTAAACACTGCAACTATTCATCGTCACTATGCTAATCCTCAGATTCCTGTTTTGAATGGGAGTTCTCGTTTTGATGGAAATGGAAATAATGCTGGTGTTGGGAGTGCCAGTGTGAGCACAAATCACACACACGTAGGATTGTATAGGAATAATAGCTTACCTCGCCCACACTCCATTGCTGCTCCTCAGCAATCTAGTTTTATGAAGTATCGGCTCTCCGTGGCTAAGAAACGTGATTTTGTTTAGGTTATTCCAAATATAGCTATCCGCTATCTGCTCCCCTTTCAAAGTTAGCGTGAAGTTTTTTTAAGATCACGTGCAGTCAAATTTACGGTGCTTTTACTGTACAACGTCTTCGCATTCAGTTGACCAACTGATAGGCACATCTTTATAAATAATTGCAACTATTTACCATTAAAATTATAAGTTTTGTTTGCCTATAGGAGATGGTATGAACGAGTTCAGCATTTAGCTCCTAATCTTCCAATAATTTTTAAGCGTCTAGTACAAGCTTTCGATTAGTTTCGTTAAGATTTACCGGTATAAAAATATTAACGAGTAAATATGTACTTATGTAATTTCGTACTTAAGATTAATGCAAGTTTAAGATTGCGAAAGATCCTATAAAATATAACCATTTGCTACGTGCATACCATGCAGTTTCGAAATACAGCTGCTTTATTGTCGTAAGAAAATAGGTGCTGCTAATTAAGTTTGGCCACTGAAAGTGACCATATCAAACCATAATTTACTCGAAGAAAGCATTGCAATACTACTATTTATTTTAAGCGTCTCACCTAGTAGTGTCAAAAGCTGTAGCTATAAAAAAGGTTCTCAAGAATGAAGTTACCGATTACTTATCTAAGCATGTTCATGATCGTGTTCAATAAACGAGCTGCACTAATTTTACCAACTGTATTTTTTTATTTGTGCATGTTATTTGTACCTTTATTCTCATTATTATTATTTGCTCTTAACACTTTTGCTTGTCAGCAAGAGTTACTTCGTGATTGACGTTCTGATCATGTTTGAAAAATTGAAAAATCCATTGCTTCGGAGTTGTTTTACGCTGTCTTCCTGTTGTTCTGGCTGTCAAATTCAGTTAAGTAGATATGTTTACATTGCTACGTTAGCTTGTTTTGCTTTAACTTATAATTTTTTGCAGCGTATTAGTTTTGTTGATTTAATTTACAGATTTGCGATTTGCCGCACAGTTTTGTTATTGTTTGGACCTGTACTCTGGTTACTGTACCTTACCCCGAAAATTCAATCATTTGGGATCATGTCCTTATGCACACACCCGTTCGGTAACAAGAAATATTCCCCTACAAGGTATTTAGCAAACTTATATCCTCTTTTTGGCATCTCGTAAGGAACTCAGCTCACTCCTGAAATTTTTGTAAATAAATTGCTCCATGTGGAGAGTAAATTCTTGAAAGTTTTCCAACTTTTTTCATTATCTGGAACAAGATTAACAATAGAAAAGAATTTTCTTGTAAGATAGTTATTCCTTTGTTCCTCTTAATACCACGCTACCACTCTTTGGTTTTATACAGCGAGCGTATACTAAATGCCATTTCTTCCGTTTCCGTTGATTTCTTCATCATTTCTAAAGTTTGTTCAATCATGATTGAAGTAATTGAGTTTTTGGTTCATTGCAGAAGCAATTTCGTTTAAAGTTGTCGTCGTGTGTTGATCTGTCAAACTTTTTGTTGAGCGTGGAGATTAGTGGTGTCTTTATTTAACCGTAGAGTAAATGAGACTGAACACTTAAGTGTATGCTGAGTCTATGTAATTTTCTCAGAGAATTAGGTCTCGTGAATTCAGTATGAATGTAAAACACCTTAAGCTTTTAGTACAGGAAGATTTGAAGCTGACGAAGAGGGTGGAATGGTAAAATATTTTGGAGTAAAAAATGCATATGTTAGTGTATTTGTCTACACTTGAGTTCTGCCAGAGGAGAAGTAGAAGTATTTGGTGCGTAGAGTGAGCAGATTTATTCGACAGCAAATGAAATGAGTAAAAGGGTTGAGGAATTAAATCAAAACACTAAGAGACGCATACACATTCTACTAATGTACCCGGATGTGCAATGAAAGTGAAAATTAACTGAGTTTTCCTTTTTCTCCTTTCCAGCCTGTCCTCCTGGGAGACAGCCAACAACATCAGGTTCTGGCTCATCTGAAACGAGCTCTAGGCGTAACTCCTGTGGAGCTCAAGAGAAGCCCCCTCCGCCTATACGTAGAAATTCGTCCATATCTGCGTCTCCTTCCAGACACTCTCCAGTCCCGATGTCTCCTTCACACCAGCAGAACAATATGTCATCTTCTCTTACGAATTCCTCGCATTACCATCCCTCGCCGTTGGCTCAAAATAACATTTCTTCCTCCACTCAGAATTCTCATGCATTCCCAATTTACATTCAAAATCCCACTTACAGTCAAAACGGTAGTGTCGCCAACAGTAATGGAAATAGTTCTCAAGGGTCTCAAGACAGCGGAGAGACTACTCCTCATGCATCGATGGAGAACCTTCCTCCCCCTCCTGCTTATCTCATAGGTCAGAGTCATAGTGGAGGTTCTCTCAATCAAATTACGGCTACTTCCGAAGAGGTCAATGGTAAACGAGTCAGCGTGGCCGACACTATTAAAACCTTAACTGAGAAGAATCATCATCCAGCGAGTCCGAACTCAATGAGACGATCGCAGTCTCTGAGGCAAACTGGAGAGGAAATGAAAGAAAAAGATGTTTGCTCTGGTGCTTCCGGTAATCAGGGAGGACGGAGAGGGTCTGCTAATAATGTTGAGTCCAGTATTGGGAAGAGCAGTAGAGCCAACTTGATCCAAGTACTGAACCAGAAACTGGCTCAGCATCAGACACCTTTTTCCGGAAGCTCCATGTCTGCGTCATCAGGACAGCAGCAACAACACGCATCAGCTATTCCTCATTATAATTACCATCCGAGTCATGGACAGAGTCAGCCAATCTATCAACATGTTCCTCATTCCCACTCAGCCCATCCTCAGCAGCAGTTTTCTCAAACTCAATCATCGCAATCAATTTATTCTCAGGTTTATCAATCAGTCCAGCAGTCCCAGCCAATTTATCAACAAATCATTCCTTCCAGTCATCCGAGTCACCACCACACTAACCCAGTCGGCTCGGATTGCCCCAGTACAGGAAACAACAACTCTAGTCCTCGAAATCCACGTCGATTTTCCGAAGAATTATTGAAGACAACAGCAACATTTGTGCAGAATAGGGTGCTTGGGAATAAAACTCCACCTCCAATTGTGACTTCGAAAGAAATGTTTGTCCAGACTTTGAATGCTAAGCTGAGTCAAATGCGGCAGAGTCCACCGCCGAATGAGAGGAAAAACTCGTATCCATTCCCACAACATCCGCATATGCAGCAGCATCAGCCTAGTCTTAATAATAAACCGACTAGCTTCGCTTCTAAGTTGGCAGCATCTGTGTCTGTACATCAGAAGGGAAATAGTGTAGGAGAAATTTCAAGAGCTTTCCGTGTCCGGCAGTGGATCTCATCTAAAACTGTGTCAGACCCAGCCGTGTGCCGTGAATCTTTGATGGATCAAATTCGCAGAGGAACGAAATTGAAGCCGGCTAGGGCGGTTAATGATCGTTCTGCACCAAAGATAAATCATTGACAAAACGTGAGCCTCTTGGTTGCGAAGTACGAGAAGATGTCGATAAGCAATACACAAATTGGAGACCCTGATGATGGAGCCTTGTTAGACAGACCAAGAAGGCGCCGATTGGCTTTTGCTCTCAGTTTTGCACAGACTTTGTAGGGAATCGTAATTCGTACAGGCTGCCCTATAAGGAAAGATTTATCGAAAGTTGGAGTTCAGCATTGCACGGATTTTACCTTTTAGGTTCAGAATGTTCAGATGCCTCTCTTATTGCCCAGACACACAGGGGAATTCTATCGTATCACGATGTATACTTATGGAATTAAGTAATATCCACCAATCATATCAGCCGTGGAACTTTACACGCACTATCGATCCCTTCAGATGTAGATTTATATTATGACATTTGTAACTACATATATTATAGACTAGTCACCGGTATAGTCTCACGAGCCCCTCCCTACGCTACCTTTAATTAAATTCAGGACATTTCTCTGGGTTCTATTCCTGTAGACATAAATAGAAATGCCCAACATTAATCTAATATAAGGGTTCCACTCTTCCACTTGAGTAAAGGATTTACTGGCACGTCCACCATTCATAAATTTAGTTTTGACTATGAACAAATGGAAGTAGAACCATTGACAGGAAGCAGTCGCAATTGCAAGATTATGTGTTCAAGTGGATAAATACTTGCGTGGTTGAAGGTCAAAGCATTTATTTACCGATGTATTCTGCTGTTTAATGTAGTACACAATAAGACTGACTTGATTTCTAGAATGTCAAAAAGAGAATGCAGTAGAGTTCAAGAGCTACGTAATTTAATGTACAAAATGCATGTACATTACCGTATTGCAAACTGAAAAGTATTTGCAATGTCTCAGGTGTATAAAAGGATAATATTACTAGTTTATTAGAACACCTTTGGTACTTAACTTTCATAATATGCCAACGTCATAACGTAGTTTTTAACTCTCATTGTCCGTATATGTATTTTGTAACAGTCTACATGAATTTGCAATCACAAAGCTTACTTCAAAATCAATTAGTTTTGGAAGACTGGTTTAATTTTATATTATTTAGGTGCCCACTACGGTAATATTAAGCATCAACTTGTGAAAGAGCTGAAGAAATTAAAGACCCACATTGAACAATAACTGTGTATAGTTGCATGTGACACGTTTAGATTTTAAATCAAGTAGAATAAGCTGGAAAGTATTCATTCATGACTTATGTAGACTTCGTTAGAAATGTGTAGTTGTAGACTTCACTTTGAATGTCCAGAATAGTGTTGATGATGATAACGATAAGCACTAACTGTCCTGTATGACTGCCTCGCTTAAGTTCTGGTCATTTGCCTGCCGTATAATAAGAGACTGTAAGTACAATGTGCAATTCGTAGTAGATATATTTTAATATTCAAAGCAAACTTGTCTGATCAACTTGACTTTTGTCGTGTCTTCATGCCTCGTCTGTGTAATAAATTAAGGTCATATTTCGTATTATGTATTGTACGAATCAACTAGTGCAAATATCAATTTTAGATTTCTGAATTGTACATCTGGACTTATTTAATGAAGAGATATATAAGTTTTCATTATTGTTTTTGTTACCTGTATTACACAGTTAAAGATAAGGAGCGAAATATTTTTCCGCTTGAAATAAAATAACCATAATAGTCATGAACCATGAAATATACTTTGTAAATAGTCGAGATCAACTCGTTTATTGGTTAATTACTGATCGCATCTAAACATTCGACGACAGGTATCCTCAATCTCGACAATTTAAATTCCTATTGTATCCTAGAGCTCACGGTTCTTTAGGTTTCTTACTACTTCCTAGACTTCCTACTTGAGAATAACCGATAGCAAATAAGCCTAAAACGAATATAACCCAAATAAGGTTTTCAGCACTTGTGTCTTCTGCGTTTCTTGATTTTGATTCTGCAAAGTGATGCCTTTGCTTTTTCGCCGTTTGTGTCCGATTGAAAGCCTGCGATGCTTGCTGCTGGGACCACTTGTCATAATTTGCAGCTGAAACTCGGGTGGCTTCAGTATGGTCACCCATTGCATTCTCTGACGTGGCAGTTGCAGTATCACCCCCAGAATGCTGATTGATTGTATCGTCATCATCATTATGAGAAATAATTCCTCTGTCATATAACCGTCTCATTCTGGGATTTCCTAAGACTTCATAAGCCGTCGTGATATCCTTAAACTTCTCCTCCGCCCCTTTATTCTTGTCTGGGTGATACTTCATGCTCAATTTGTAGTAAGCACTTTTTATTTCTGCTTGACTAGCTGTGGACGTTAAGCCCAGGGTCTCATAATGAGTTTTCCTGTACTGCTGAGGTAAGCCATTTCCTGAAGTTCGTAGGCATCGTAAGTGGACACCCAGACGTACTACTGGTGATGTTTGACATCGACGAAACACACTTGAAGGAAAAAACATCGATTTTACACCCTGAAATCAACACCAATTCATTAGCACATTTCAGACATAGTCTCTTAATGTATGATAAATAATAATCAAATAAATTGCAATTCCAGATAAATGCTCACTTATTGCTGCACCGACACTTGACGGCAAATGCTCCGATGTCACTAAACTGAAAGACTTGCGCTCAGAAAACATCCGAAATGACTAGACGTGCTCCACCACCAGTTTAAACAGCAAGTTACTAATCGCTCCTACAGTATTTCATCAGCCAGCTTCAGAATTATTATAGATTATAGAACTGATTAGACACGAAATGTTAGTGGAATTCACTGAATACGAATAAATCCGTTCAAACTTTTACCAGTCTACCTGCCTTAGTTGACGCAACAAAGGAAGCAATGCAGATGTGAGGATTATACAGATTACATGGCACGTAAGGTGTAGGAAACTAAAATGCACTTATATATGTTTGATAATTGTTGCGAATAAGATGCAAATTACATAATAGCTGGGAAATCGAATTTAGTTTCTGGGAATGTATGCAAATAATGTGAATTCTTTGAATGACGATTCTTAGCGCTCGTCGACATTCTCATTTTGCCCTTATTATTCTAATTTTTTTGTCGACTAGCTGAAGATTCTTTCTGCAGATATCAAAAAACAAACACTCCTGTTGGAGCTTATTATTTTCAAGGCAGCTTAAGCAGCCAGACTTGGATTTATGAAGCCAGGCTTTCCAATGAAAGTAGAAGCGTGAGCAGAGAAAGTAATTATGTTGACTTTGAAATGCTTTAATTTTTGCTTGGGGCAGTTGGATTTCATGAATAGTGAAAATGTAAAAAATGATGTACACAACCAGGGTGCACAAAAATGTAAACTGGATTCCAGGATTTCTTGAAAGTCTGTTTCTGTATTGCTTGTAACTTTTGAACTATATTAGCACACATGGTTTAAGTTACAATAAGGTACTTTAGTAAAGAAAATTGAAGGCAAGGTCATGGAGGTGAGCTGAAACTGTAAGATAATACAATTTAATTGGGCATTCAGGACTATTTAAAAAGTTCAAGCCCAAGCTTCTAACACATACTTTAAAATTCATTGATAAAACACTTGAAGTTATCTTTCACTAATCACGATTTTTAGTCGTCCTTTTAAAATCTTTTGGTCGTCCAGATTTGATAGACATCAGAAGAATTCTTTGACGCATGAAAAGTTGACGAAAAAGTTCCTTGATAGAAATGGAAGGGAGGATGATGCTGAGAATGAGAAGAAGGATTACGAAGGCACACCCATCCAGCAGCCTCCGTCTGTTGTATTCATCTTCAAAGTCAAAATTCAGAATGAACTCGGGATCCATGAAGTTCTGAGGGAGACTTGTGATCATCCAATCCACAACGGGGAGATTTATGGAACAATTGAGTTCTTTTAGAATCTTCTGTAAGCAGAAAAATGATTGAAAATGAAATTGTTTGAATGCAAAGTATGTTAACTTAACAAAGACAGTAGACACTAAAAAACTTACCACTTTATCCAAAAGTGCAGAAGAGTTTCCACTGAGATGAGCCATGAAATACTCCATAGTTCTATTTCGCACTGCATGAGCTTGGCTTATAAGTTTAGACGTGGAATTGTTAGCATCCTTTCGAATCTTCTTTATAAAGTTAACCACTTGTTGTTCTAAAATTTGGAATTTTTCACATATAGAAACTTTAGTCGACTCCGGCGATGAGATGTCCACATCATAATTGTCGAAGTTAATATCACACAGAGACACATTAGTAAAAATATTTTTCAAAGTGTCTAAACTACTAATCAATTCTTGACGGAAACTGTGTGCTGTCTGAACTTGCGAGCTCAGAATGGTTAGCTCTGCTAGTACGAATACTAAGCTTAATTTAGAAGAACTGTACAACATTTCTTAAAAGCCTAGCCGTAAAAGTCATGAATGTTTACTATTTCAAGTAATTACATGTGATTTGGAATTTAGGTTACCTAAGTTGAGATGTGAGTGAATCAATTAAATAATTATTAAGTATGCACGTTACTTGAAGGTTGACTAGTAGGCGATTAGTACAAAAGTGACTTAAGAGAATGACATTAAAGTTTCATGCTGAACAGGTACTGTTGAAGAAGTACACATTAAGCTGTATTATTCTGGTGTCCAATGTAGAGAATGCAAATGTGTGTGCACAGGTTAGACTTCAACACACACACAAGAACGATGAAAAGTTGATCTTTGGACTTGCAGGCAACGAAGCTGTTTTTTGCAAAAGAATATCAAGGATACTTGAATTTACACTCATTCACAGCAATAAGGTGAATAAAACTTCGATTACACAACAACTTTGTTAAAATGCCCCATTTGTGTTGGATAGAAGCGTGAGTTTGCATGAGAATGGATTAATAATAGAGATGACTAGAATCGTGTGTGTCTAGTTAAGTTAATGGCATTGTGGACTTGTGGGTGTGGGAGTTTGCTTTTACTGTGGTGAAATCGTATTCATGATTGCTTGAGAATTACTCGAGTATTTTTCCTGTATCGACCAGCCTATCATCAGCATCATCAACAGCTATCTCCACTTCATACTTATGTACTCCTACACTTCAGTTGAATTGAAAGTTGAAGCTATTAAATAAAAGTACATAAAGGATTAGGCTGTATGTAGCAATTTTATATCAGAAAATTTGCAAACTTCCCATCCAGCACTACCAGTACTGCAGTTGATTGCTGATTTCCTAAAGCTTTAGTTAGCGTCATATTATCAAACAGAAAGACAGTTTATGTTTTAGCACATTAATGTGTACACGCTGTGCTGTCACTATTTTGTATTTATCTCCTGAAACGAAATGTCCATTGCAGCCAGAAGGTTCATTATCCCATCCCTGTGCAAGCAAACACATCTTTTAACGAAACATATTTGGATATTGCTGCCAGACAAGCTTAGACAGTTCATGTACTACAACTGTCATTCATTTGTGTACTTATGCTGTGGACATAATAATGTTTATTGATGTGCAGCCTGTAGCAGTTAGTAATTGTTCGATAGCCTCTGTGTTTAAATATAAGCATGGTGTTGGTTTTAGTATTAGTTGAATTGGTTTATTCATATTATTAATCTTAATGAAGATAGTAAAAAGAATGCAAAGTAGAGGAGATATGTGATTGCTTAAATACCATCTTCAATTTGTGAAGGCAAAATAAGATGCGTGAGCATTAAGTGGATGCGTGTAGGTCTGCGTGCGTGTAAAAGAGAGCAGTGTGTATTGTTTAGGTGAGCAAAGTATATGCAAACTGGCAGAAAGTTATTCCTGTCATAACTTACTTAAACTTACATTCATCGAGGGCAGAGTAAAAGTACTAGAAAGTGTTTTAAAACTACTGTAGTATTATGGTGCTTCCCGAAAGGGAGGATGGTCCAGGAAGTAAAGTCGAGAGTATTTTTAGAAACTCCAGATTAGGGTATGTAACAGTTGACAGTAAGAATCAGAAATCCATGCAACGATCGATGGACGATGAAACTCGATTGCGTCAAGAGTTGAGTATCTTCTGTTAATAATCGGGAATTATTTATTTCATGAGGCTTTAGGTAGTAGGTTGTAGGAACTGATTTTATCCATGGTCATTAGAAGAAACATACGATAGTAGCCATAGATGAATGCGAATCATAAATGAGGAGTGAACTTGTCACATTGCCTTGCGAGTTTCTAATTGTTTAAGGAACTGAAAATGCTGAAACGTAACAGAAGAAGCTGACGTGACTCAATGGAGAAATACGAATCAGACTAAAAGGGTCGAGACACTCTGAGACAGGTTTGTCAGAGATGAACAAATGAACGCACGTAGCTTTTTGTTTAATAATAAACTTGAAAGTTGAAACTGCCTATGTTTCGGAACCAAAATAAATCTTGGAGTAAAAAATGTATGACGATGGAAGACAAGTTCCTTGCTCCCAAATGTACATGAAGAAAAGCTTGAACATTTCGAAATCCAGTCCTTTCCCTTCGTTACTGAGAGGAAGAAAGTCCTGTGAAGGTTTGAGACAGAAAAATTTCACGCACATTTGCTTCACGCAGTCATTTTTTAAG
>JAQGAC010001376.1:0-14208 GCA_034696585.1 Isotomurus maculatus | reverse complement strand
ACAATTAAAGAGGCTTAAACATGATCTCGTTTAATTTCTCTTACCCACGATCAATCAGCTTGCTCTTTTGAGTCTTTAGAGATGAAGCGAGCACAAGGAATTTTGCGTTTGATGAATTCACACAGAACAACCGGCTGTCTGGGAAGAAAGAGGAAATAGTAGAAAGTGTTTTGTCTTCTCAAGTGTCTTACAACAATTAACAACAATCATCACAGAACACAACAAGAATGTCATGATAATCCTAAAAGGCTGTAATTACCTCAGTTCTAAAAGACGTGAAGGCCGAAATACGAAAATAAATGCAAGCTGGTTAGGAGAAGTATGTATGAGAGTATTTAGTCAGCTTACAACTCATGAGAGTCATGATTTGGAATACAAAGTACTTTTTAAATCATGCAATTTAAATACCACCGTACCAAAGGATCATTACGGTATCACATCATCATTTATCTTTAGGAAACAATTAGGGCTCTCGTAAAGAAGCCGGTTGAACAAATATTTGGGTAATTTACGGAAAGTCTGGGGCAATAAATTCAGGAAAAATGTTGGATTTGCGGGATTTGGTTGGGTGTGTATGTATTTTGTATATTTGAGATACTCCCTATTGTTGTTCCCCCAGAAGTCTTGAATCTTGAGAGTTCTGAGAGTGTAAGCTTTGATTGCATTGTTGTCTTGTTCCTGATATGATAGCATGTGAATTAGTCGTAAAAGCACTTAGATTTTCATTGTTCTTTCAGTTTTTTTGCATCTTGATACCGACAGGAGTAGCAATCAATTTGACATGTTATTAGATGCGTAAGCCAAAGAGGAAGGAACAAGAAGTTTGGATTGTGTGGCAATATTTTGATATAAATATGTTTCCTTCGTATTTTTTGCTTTTTATCTCTTATGAAACACATACTATACAACTTGTTAAACATTCCATTAGTTCTGGTGTACTACTAAATTAATCTTCCTTGTTTACTCATTTGTATTGTTTTGCTTCATTTACTTGCATGTCTGATTAAAAGCACGGATGGCAGACTGTGAGTGCTCACTTCGTTCTATCATACTTTTAGCACTTTATAAAACTCATACACTTAGTTCAGTTAGCACTGTCATTTCCTAAGATTAGATTGATGAGAGGTTCATAACATACGCAAAGTTCCTTACTTAGAACACAGACACAGTGCGAGTTTTTGATTCCTGGTTCCTTAAATTTAGTGCAAAACATTTAACTTTAAATTGAAAAAGATTAATGATCCTGCTACAGCAAAGTACATTTGTCAAAAAACGTGAAAAGTTTTGGGTAGCCAATAATAATAATTATCATTATTATTACGAGATTTTATTGGAAAAAAATAAAGATCCTCGAAGAGATAAAGAGAAGCTCTGTGTGAGAATGAAAAAGTGTACGAGTAAGTAGGTACAATACGTGTACAGCTTATTACAGTGTCAAGAAAGGATAATGGGTAATTGAATGTGTATAGAAGCTTAAGATCAGACGTGACTAGATTTTGGTGAAGTGGATTGAGTCAAAATGTTATCTGTCGAGTTAAAAAGTGATAAATCTTTGGGAAGAAGAAGAAATGGAAGAAAGTTTTTGTTTGATAAGGAATTGTAAATTGATTGTGTGCTGTGCTAGTTGACGAGGATAATGAGGAAAAAAATCGTCGGAATGAAAAATTAACCAGTAAACTAGTAAGTGACAAGACTTGCACGAATTAAAAGGAGATGGGTAGACGTAATTCGAATTTTATGGTTTGTCTGCTTTTACTGTGTGGATTTTAGAAGCAATCTTGAAACGAGAGGTTCAATTATTTTTAAGTGTTTTAAAATTAATTACACACCAACGTGGGTTTTGTTAGGAAGCAAGTAAAATTTGATCAGGTGTAATTTCGTAGTAGAAATATAGGGACTTAGAAAATGTGGAATTAAGTTCAGGTGGCTTGTTGGTAATGTGCAATTTCTACAGGAAATTCTTGTGACTTCTCAAGATGACTTCTCTAAGGTGTTAATGATATTAGAAGTAAAATACTTCATCACGAGAACAGTAGGGGTCAAATCCAATTAAGAGTTTGAGAAACTAAAACACAATCGTGAATATTTTATTATTATTATTACATTATTATTGTGTTGTTCCGCAGGGCCATCCTTTACAACTTTACTGTCGTGTTTGTCATATGCACATAGAAAATTGATTTAAAGCTTTTCTGCACGCATAAATATTAATAATGAAAACAATATTCATCTCGCCCATCAAAACACTCTTGACTTATCCATCTACATAAGATGATGAAGGTCTCACTGATGTCTGCCTAGTTTTTTAAAATCTCAATATTTACTCTCGTAAAACTTCATTCATTTCACTTATACGAGCGTATTTTTCTAGTGCAAGTGCAACTTTTCTCTCTTTGAGTAGGCAAAGGTCCAATGCGTCTGCTCTAAGCATATCTATTAGCCTTGTTACTTTTTTCTTCGTTGTAAGGCGAAAGATGAGAGCTTTCTCAGGGGGGTTAAGAAGGGTCAAGCAGTCCACATTTATTACATTTAACGTAAAAGTAACAGCAAAATTAAATGAGTAACCTGAGGTGGTGTTTTTGAGTATGAGCTTCTTGAGAAGCCAGTCATGTCAAAAGCCAAATAAATCTCTCGAAGGTTTCATTCCTCCGTACAGATTTATGTGTGTGGATCTCCACTCAACAAGTGTTTAACAGTGTGGTTGGTAGTGTGTCGATGTTTTGAATGGAAGGAGTATAAACTCCACACGTCCAATACTTGTCTATCCGCCTCTTGTCGCTGTATTTTCTCATTTGCAAAAAACAAGTTGATTTGATTAGACTTCAGGATGTAGTAAGGCAGGATTCCTCAGTTTGGAAAAATGTTAAGACTGAAGACCATCTTGTAGGGCTAAAGCTACCTGGCCAGAATTACGATGGACCGCAAACTAATTCCTAACTGTTAATGTGTCCTCTCCCGTACTTTTATGAGTTGTAGTTATAGACTATTAAATTCAGCCAAGATTGAGATGTATGCTTTTGGGTGAGATTGGACTTAGGACAAGAACCTAACTCGGAGGATGGAGGAAAACGGTTGCCAATAATTGCATAATATTCATCTATTAAACAAGGAAGTTTAATTTTTTTAAAGTTAAGTGAGGAGATGACTTCACTACATAAGCAGCTACTCTACAATTAGGCGTCTATCTGACCGACTGAAGACTATCCCTAAAATTCATCGAGAGTACCGTTGAGCTGAGATGGAAAAATTTGAGGTTGAGCAAGACCCAGGAGAATGATTGAGCAAGTAACAATTAGATTAATTAATAGAATCATGTATTCCAAATTGGCATTTGGGATGGTATAATAATAAAGTGATATCGATCACAAAGGGACTGTTGGTGGTAGCATGTGTGGGAGGATATGGATGAATGAATTATGTGTGTGTGAAGATATGAAGATCGATATCTGGTGTGTGTGAAAGGGAATGAAGATATCCACACACATAAATAAGTGTGTATATTTACAAGTGACAATGGAAGTGTCTATGTTACAGTGACCAAATAGGCTAAGTATAGAGAAGAAGATGGGATATTATGACGTGCCACAGAATTAAATTGTTCATTCAGTTCTCAAAGTTCTCATGAATGTGCCACATGTGTCAAAATAAAATCTCGAAGACAAAAAAGGTGTGAGAAACTGATGATGAGAGAGAGAGAGACTTTCGAATTAAATTGCACTGTTGGCAAGTTTTGAAAGAGACGGTGCACTCATTAATCCTAAGCTTTACGTTGGTTGTTGTTGGTTGTTGGTTAAGAAGATGAGGAGGAGAGTTCTTTAACCAAAGCGAATCTTACGTGTCCTTTGCATTTTGCATTTTACAGCCTTACAAGAGCTTCTTAATTGCTCATTTAGTTTGAAGTGTTTTCCATCGTCAATCGAGGTTCGCGTATTATTATGGAGATGAGAGAGAAGTCGTCATAAATTCATCAGCCTACCTGTGAACTTAAAGGTCTTATTGTGTGAAATGCACACCTGACTAGTCCGGAGATTGAATGAGATGGCAATGCCTATTGAGACTTTTAACAAGCGACTGAGTGTGTGTGTATGTGTGTGTCTGCATCTTCTTCATGAGAGCATCTTGAAACGAGTAAATATTAAATATTGAATGTAAAGTGACTTCTGTTAAAAACAAAAGCTTTCTTTCAAGTTGAGACTGAGCCTACTTTTTCTCACATTCTTTTTCATACAATTATATTGTTAGCGTCTTTAGCCTTATATGAAAATTAAGAGTGTCATGCACGGTTAGTGATTAGAGTGTAAAGTTGTGTCTGTGTATGCAAATACTCAAAAAATGATCAAGTAGAGTTGTACAAAATGTAGACTTAATTGGTGGTGAGACCGAAAGGACTTTTGGCATTTGCATGTTTATTCATTCACTTCGTATCACCTCGTTCTTTGTAATTAGTTTACAAAATCTTTTAAATTTCAGGATCTCGGCACTCTTGAACTTTGTATGAATTAAGCCGGAATTGAAGAAGATACGAAGAACTCTCTCGCTTTCCATTTAAGATGAGAAATGGGGCCACTTCTTCTCATCAATCAAAACTCTTCTACGAATAGACGGAGGAATTCTACGGGGAGTAAGAGCACAGGGTCTTCTTCCACGAGTAGTGGTGGGGGTGGAGGTGCAGGAGACATTGGAGGTGGTGGTGCTGGTGTGAACAAAGATGTTTCACTTAATAATGATACCGAAGATGACAATAAAAGACGGGGCGACAATGAGACAGCAGTAATCGCACGGGATAACAATGGACTCAGTGTCACCAAAGGCCTTCTTCTTGGCGTCGCATCTTCAAGACACGGCGACTCTTATTCGCCAAACTCTTCCTCCACGGAAGAACAGAATGTCGTACATCCTCCTGGGATGAAGAAAAGACCAAGCTTAACTAATCGAGATAGAGAGTACAACAACAAAGTTAAAGGGAGTAACAATGAAGATGCTGATGGTGGCTGTAACAAAGGCTTAATGAATTCAGGTCAATTCTTTTTAATGAACAATCAAACCCATGTGAGCAGTAGAAGTCATGTATCATCATCCACAATGCAAATGGACAAATCTCATTTGCACATAGCCACTGGGCCTTCCATCACGACTCCCAGCAACAATGCAAATCACATTATTCCCAATCACACAACTAAAGGAACCAATAATAATAAGATGCACAGTAGTGGACTTAATTTAAACGGGAAGAAAGTCGAGGCTATCAACAGTGGAAGTGGAGGAACGGTCAATTCCATAAGAAAATATTTGGTTTTGCTCCAAGATTGCTTGGCCATTAAATTCATACCCGTCTACCAACAACAAAGTCACTATTCTAAATTTAATGATGGTGAGTCTCCCTACGGATTATTATTAAGATGAGGATGACAGATTTGATTCAACAATGCAATGGGTCTCTTGTAATTCCATTATGTATTAATGCATTACATTTTGTGTGTGTGGATTCTTATTTAGATTTGGCAAGCAACTTTGGTGGTGTTGGTGGTGGAAGCAATAATAGCAATGGGGAACCCGAAGTGGATCATTCTGTACATGGATTATGTTTGTACAAGGTAATTTTTGACGTTTGACCGTATAAAAAAGTAAAAATATCTTTGGGAATTTTCCACACACAATGGGATTAAATGTCAAAAGGAAATGAGACTTTAATTGATGTTTAAAGTTTAAACGATAATATAATTCCTTTTGCACAATAGCTACTAAAAGGCCTTTAAAAGGTATTCAAATACATTTATTGATTTGACCTAGTGTAAAGCAAACTGCGAGGGTTTCGCTTCTTAGTTAGCGCTTGTCATTATTGCCTGAGAAGGTCTCTTGGATGTTAATAGCGTGTTACAAAAGTACAATAGTCAATAATGAATAGTTAAGCTAGGTGCAGGTAGAACTGTAGAAAGGAAAAAACGCTGTCGGTACTTAAAAATATCTTCAGTTTTAATTCTAATAAGGTCCTTGTAAGTACATCTCATTTTCGAAATATGTTCCCCTTCTAAAGAGATAAATTAAGGGTATACTCATTATGGGATATATGAAAGAATAGTTAAAGTATCTCTTCTTCTAGCCGCATTGCCTTGAATGGAAAGAACTGTGAAATGAAGAGAACTAAGAGATTTCTTTGATTGACCCACAATGGCTGATATGGAATTTACAGGCAAAAGGCAGAGCTTCTTTGAGTTCTTTGAGTCTTTGAGTGTAAATGGGGATTATTATTATGCCACGCTACAATAGTCGTGCTAGTCGTGACATAAAAATGACACTTGGAGTTTAGAAAAACAATCATGTGGAATCAGAGAACACTGAGAATGGATTCATCAGAATCATCCACGGATCATTCAGAGAAACAGTTGAGAATGAAGATAAGCTTTTTGGTGGTTGATATACATGAGATTTCTCATCTTCCTCTTTATACAGCAAAGCCTACTGCTTACTGAGCTGCGTATCATACACGGATGAGATTTTGATTTTTTTGCTCAAAGGATTAGAATCTCAATTCCCATTCCTTCCGTTAGATTTTAAAGATTAAGCAATAGGAAGAAAGATTAGGGAAGATCTCACAGGGAGAATTGTGAAGGTATTATCTAGTTAAGTCGTCTAGTGTTTTAATTCAATGGTGGGTAGTTTGGTGGTTGGAGGTATTAGATTATTAGAGAAGATTAAAGAGATATGATTTACGCTTTATTTGAAATGAGGAAACGTGTCGATGTCGAACATGAACCGATTTAGCAACTAATTTGTATGATCTTCAGGGGTTCCGCGAAGCAAATCTGAAGTGTTATTGGAACGCTACACTTTGCGAAGCAATCCGTGCCTTGGAATACAAGGGATACATTGTCCCCTCGACAATCCTGGTTTTTGCGATTCCTCGATTCCTCGCCGTTTTGAGGACAGCTTGGTCACGAAAGATGCTTCGGAATCCAACAGGATATCGCGTGGAATTTGTTGGTGAGAATTTATGAAAATTAATGCCCATCTCACTACAAACTTTACACTTTTTACACCTAATTTGTAAAGTATAAAGTGTAATTCGCACCTACTGCGAAATCCCTGCTTGCTCATCTTTCAAAGTAATTGATCCCATTCTCTCAAACAAATATAAAATAATGCATTATAACAATACACAATATCATAAAGTAATATGATTTTTCTTGGTTTTGCTCATTTTTTCCTCTTTGGACTCTTTTGTTCACCTCGATTTGCATAATTTGTGTGCAAAATCACGAAACCTAGTGCGAATTACGCGGAGATGTAATGGGCCTTCGTGTGAACTTCTTAATTTACAGGTGAAATAGAAGAGATGATTGCAGAGCCGTTGGCTCAAGGGCAGTTCGCACCTCTGTCGGATTCCTTGTGTTGGGCAATCCTCGAACTCACATCTTCAGGTGAGAACAACAATGACTATTAATGTACTGAAATGCTACAAAGAAACATTCTTGTGTAGGGAATAGGGACTTTATGTATTACTTAAATTCATATCTGTCTCATCTTACCTCATTAAATTAAAGTGTATTATTATTTACAACTACAAAGGGTCCATTATCATTATCCCATTATTATTACCATTACGGATTATCTTCACGAGGATCTTTATGACTGCAGATGAATGGATGACTGACTGAGTTTTATTTATCTAGAGGATTATCACGTTGACTCGTAAATTCATTTGAATCTTCAAGACTCTAATCATCCCGTGTAGAAAAGCGAAAAGTTGACAACTTAACTGTTAACTAGAATCCTACTAACAATCTTAATTTTGACTTTGACATGGATGGCTTTGCAGTTTTGAAGCAACGTACAATTAACTGTTACAATACAATTCGTAGGAGTGTGTGAGGAGCTAACCAGCCTTTTCCGTAATTATATTGATACGTGATGCCTTGTGCAGTCATGCTGATCCTAGTCATTACGAGACTTTGAATAACTAGAAGTAAAGTTGCTATCCTTGTCTTATTCACCGTGCGTTTGATTTTACTAGTTGCGTTTTGTATTCTAATTCTGAGTCCTCTTGAGTGACAAGCGAAATGAAAGAACGAGAGAAAGATCGAAGATATCTTTGAGACGATGGATGCAGAAACTATGTATCTCTGTAGTTTCAATTTTTAACTGTTCAAAGACTTAAAAGACTGAAAGGAGATAATTTTATTTGCACATTGCTTCACCAAATGAATAGTAATTAAAGTTATTTACACTGCGTGTTTGCATACATCCCAGATTTGCTGTTCTGCATTTTACATCCAAACAAAAGTATCAAAGTTTTCAACGGTGCGTAGATCGTAGATTTAGTTCAAGATTGACTTGATTGTTGGCTTCCTAAGAATTGAATGAGGATACAAGTAGAGTTGATGGCTGTGTAGAGTTGTAATGATGTTTTATTTGATTGCTTTGGTGTTTTTTTTTGTCGCAGGCCAAGAAGCATTTGTCGATTCGATAGTATTCGCGTTGTCTGCAGGGTTTCCTACAATGTCCCTTCCTCCGAAAGAACTTGTGTATCAAACATTAGAAAAGCTTATTCGAGAACGGAAGATCTACCAAACTTCCCACGGGTACTTTGTAGTCACACCGGATACCTTTCGCTACATGAATTCAGGAGGAGACGGTGCCGGGGGAAATCAGCAGTACTCATCGCTTTCCTCTTCTACTTTGCCACTTGATGCGTTGATGAGTTCGTATTTTGAGTCAGGTAGGTTTTTCTCAGTCATCCCTAATTGGGGAAGATAATAATGAAAAGGTCAATTGTAATTAGGAGAGAGGAGGTTTATGATTCTAAGAATTATATGGTGTTGATTTAGATAAATTGTCCCAGCATTCGTGGGGCTCTGCTGGTGGTGGGTCAGGAAATGAAGAGGATATTGTGTTCTGCACTACAAGGAACGGACTTGGGTCTTTAAAAAGACATAATTCTTTAAAGGTCATTAGGCAACGAGACCTTGACGTAAGTGGGAAGGAATATTCAGGTTAATAGATTTGCATGGGTTGAAGGAGAAAGTAAAACTTGTGTGTGTGTGTCTTTTGGGGAGCGAAGCTATTGATGCCATCGATGGGAGCGAGGAGCTTATCATTCCGCTTAGCCAAGACCAAATCTGTGTTCGAGTCGGATAGAGATGATAAGCAGTTGCACTCAAATAAGTCGAGTACGTTGGGATCCACCTCAGCTTCGGATCAAATGACGCCTAACACCTCAGGGAAACTTACTTCTTCTAGCGAAGGAGGAACGTCTTCTCAGGACGAGAAGACTAAAACCAAGTCGCGAAAAAGTATGGCTAAGGTTTATTTGATCTGAATTTTTAGTTGCATTGTTTTTCAACGTGCATTTTACTTTTAGTGAAGTTTATGCCGGAGTATCACCTATATATATAATGAATTATTCATAATCTCGATACTTTGCTTTAGAAGCGTCATTCTTCAGGAGATTGTTTTCCTTCCGTCGACGTTCCCGTTCAAAAGCCAAGCCTCCTATTCATCCTGCCAGCAAGGCTCCTCCGTCTCCATCAAACGCTGTTGCTGCTGCTGCAGAAGACAGCGGAAGTGGAGGGACGCTAAATGACCTGCGCCTTGAGAGTCTGACTCGATCTCCCAAAATCTACGCGTCGCTTCCCCGAATCCGATCGCAGCAACGGGAGAGACCTTCACTAACTCAGGCTGACTTGGGCCAACCTTCTTCATACGAAATGAACGAAGAATATTTCTGCATCGCACGAAGCAGTCGAGGAGGTTCAGGAAGTGGATCGAATTCCAACAAGTGGAACTCTCTTCCTTCAAGTGCCAACAGGAGATTGAAAAGTCGAAGTTCAATCTTGAATGATTCCCCGTTTTACGACAGTCTTACTTTCGACTCGGTTCCAGGAATGAATCACCAAAGCAAGTCATCGTCCAGGCAAAGACCAGTTAGCGAATACTTTCCGTCGGGAAATCGGGAGATACATTTCAGTGGTACAAATCTGGGGCAGAGGTCAGACAGTCCGTGTCCTTCTGGAATTTACGCATCCATTGCATCTCCAAGTACAACGAAAACCAAAGCTGCACCACCACAGAGCAATGTTGTGGGAGGAGAGTCTTCTGCTGCAGGTGGTAACTGTGCATCGCTGTATAGAAAGAGATATCCGAGCCAAGGATCACAACAACCCAATCGATACTCATCTCGTCCCAAGTCTGCCTTTGAATTGTTGGCCTATCAAAATCAACAGTATTTGCAAAATAGAAGGAAATCTGTGGAGTCTCTGGTGAACAGCAGAAGTTCGAGCAATAAAACGGGAATTCAGAATAATCCCAACGGTTCGGCGTCAGCAGTTAACCTCCGACAAAATAAAGTAGAAGGAAGGAATCGAATTAAATCGCTAGGAGATCCGTTGGGGGAAAGTGAGATTAATGGATCTATCACATTTAATAACAAAAAGTTTAAGGAAATTAATGGAAAAATTACTTCCCCTGCCTATGCTACTATTGGTACGTATAGTGGAAAGGAATCTGATGTCTCTCATTAGTTTATTTTTAAGTTTTTGTCTCCTAACTTTTAACCTGTTTCGCTTAGGCATAATATTAACGACAGAATTGTAGATTGTAGCATATCTATCTCTCCGCGTTAATTAATGTATTAATAATAAATACCATTAATAAATTGTAGCTTCTTGTATTCCGCAACAAGTGCTGACTAAATTTCGATTATTGTTGGACTTGGAGTCAGTTTCATAACTGTCATGTTTACTTTTGGAAGGTGATTGATCGCATACGAACAATTAATTATTAGTTTGATTTGAAACATCGTTATGTCTCATGGTGGGTTGCTCCCCCTTATCATACCAACGTGACATCCTCAATCTCGATATCGTCCATTACAATGCAACATAGCAATTTAGCATTTAGCAATCAAACTAATACACATAACATATGGAACATATGGAACATATGGAATGTTTGCTGTGGGACCTGCTGGAATTATTTCAGTGGAGGTGTGCAAAATCACTTCCATTTGGAACAGTCAACTTCATTGGGACCTTTTGTCTTCAAGATTGCAAAATACTTGAAAATACCCAACATAGGAAATCTATTTATCCAATCAATCATTCAGCTTTGTTATCAGACTAATCAGACACAAACAGAATTGTTGAAATGATTTTCGAGTGTAAGAATTATGCAGTTTAAAGTTGATGGGGTATAAAATAGAGTGGCATTCGATCGACGGGAGGTCACAGCATCCAGCAGACTCTTTTGGAAGTACTTAGCAAAGCATTTTACGATGGCAAAATTAATTATCGCATCCCTGTGCGTCGTAGCATTGATTGTTGTGGGCATCGATGCTCACGGTCGTTTCATGAAGCCACCCAATCGCTCATCTGTCTGGAGAGTTCCTGAGTTCGCTGGACAAAATCCACCAGCCAACTACGATGACAATCAACTGTACTGCGGAGGACTTCATCAAGCTGATGAGCCAGGAAGCAACTGCGGAGTCTGTGGAGACCCAGCTTCCCAAGCAGCACCCAGAGACAATGAAATCAATGGAAAATATTACAAGGGAATCATTGTTGCTGAATACCAAGCTGGACAAGTATGTACAAGTTTCAGGCTGCCCCAGTAAAGCTGAAAGATTTTAATTGCTAATTAAGATGCAGCAAGCTAACTTTGATATCTTGAATGATCCGTGTAGACCGTCGATTTCACTGTCGACCTGACCACCAGCCACTTGGGATACATGGAATGGAGACTTTGCACCAATCCTGCTCAAGAAAATCAAGCTTGCTTCGACCAGAACGTCTTGCAGTTGGCTTCAGGCGGTACGAAGTATGCTGCAGGGCCCACAGGAATGCTGAGCACCCAAGTTAAATTACCTCAAGGAGTTACCTGCGACCATTGTATCATCCAATGGAACTACAGAGCTGGTTAGTTGTTCAACTTAATTTATTCCATTATATGATTTAGAAACAAGTGTGCAATATTTATCCATGCGTTTAAATGATCATTTTAAAGCATTTGATACGTTTTCAAGGATTTTGTAAGAATCTGTAATTGATTTTGTGCAGGAAATGGATGGGGAGATTGTGGAAACGGTACCTCCGCTAGTGGATGTGGACCTCAAGAGACATTCCGAGGATGTTCCGATGTCAGGATTCGATAAATTGTTTCTCATTAAGTATCAAAAACCTGATATTACTAATTACTATGCATTCGAAAGACAAATAAACAAGGATAAATAGATAAGGAACTACAGGTGGTGAATGATATTTGTATAGATAGATAAGTGAAGTGCTTATTTATCAATCCATCGAATTATCTCTCAGGGACAATTGGAATTGAAACGCAATTCGAGTTCACTCGAGTAGTCAGATATAAATGTAAGTGTTCACAAAAAAATGCGTGCATGCTGATGACCACACCACTCAAAATGATTTTGAACACTCCAATAACTTCAACCAGTTCCAATGGTTTCCTACCGCTGCCTTCCAACGGAGATGATATACTCGAATGTTTCTGCAATTTCCACTGCTGGACAGCCAGTTTGTGAATATTCTGCATGTATTGCTCATGCCAATGCGTGAAAATGCCTGTGTTATCCACCCAAGTTAGGAAATTGATGAAGAAAGCACCCAGAAACTTGCTCTGCACTGCAAAAAACACTCCTGTTTCGCCCAAGTCTTGTGGTTGCTTGTAGTAGAGGTTGTCATCAAACTCCAAATATTTTTGGAAATTACGAGAGATTTCTCGAAAAATGTTGGCATCTCCTTCCACATCCAGCATTGAAAATATCGGTGGCATTGTTTCCCATTTAGACTTTAAATGTCTTGTCTGGTTACTAAATCTCTCTACTGGCTTCGAGTATGTGAGATTGTACATGAGGACGCCGTAATTCAATGGGACCACGGGAATTTCCACCAGACAATTATAAAGCTTCTCATACAGAAGTTTAGTCTTCGCAGGAACGACTTCTGAAGATGCTCTGCCCTTGCTTATCGTGTTATGCATCAACCAAGTGTGTCCTTTAGATACGAGTTTGACAGCGATGATGGGGATATTAGATTCCAAAAGCTCATCGAGATCTGCAGGCAAAGCTGGAGGAGGCTTAATGGTAAAATATCTGTACAATATGCTCGAGTAGCCATTTCCAAGAATTATAGAGGTTGCTGTCCAGCACATAAAGACCCATCCTATACCACCATGTCGTAAGCTCCGAACGACCCTGATTAAGTAGAAATAAAAAGGTTAACTTGAAGCATATTCCATTTTTTTAATTCTGTTACAATAAGTCTTACCTAGGATTGTATTGTGCACACAATGCCCCTGGAACCCAAAGGAAGATGTTATCAAGTAATATGACAACTCCTGGTCTTATCCAACCAATTGCACCTTTCCACAGATAAGCTATTGTGGTAACAATTATGCCAGACAAAATTAGTAAAGTCCAAGTCATCCTGTCAAAAGGTTTGTGTGCGTAGTCCATTAAGTCAATTGACGTAGCGTTCTTATGGACAAATATCTTTAGGATATATTTTGCTCGCCGGGTACAGTAGGAAACATAAATCTGTCGGGTACTGGAATGTCCTACTCTGTGAATGTTGCCTTTGTTATTCCACATGGAACGCAGTTCACAAGGTATAATGTGCTTTAACTTGTCATCATCTGCCTGCGTCTTGCTGCCAACTAGTTCTCTGTACTTTATTACCGGAACAAGAGTCATATTCAACTTCTTAGATAGGAAAAGTAAGACACAAGTATCTGGAAATGCTACTTTCTTGATTGTAGTGTTCTTTGATGGTGATTGTATTCCAGCAATCTTGGAGAAACTGAGGATTTCTGGATCTGCGGAACCGTCTATTCCAAATATCACGCGATGACTACAGCTGTACATAAACTTAGGGTAGGGAAAGTTCCTCACGTTGTCAAAAAGCGTTACCCTATGACCGTTTAAGTCAGAATTTAGTTTATTCCACGTTGCTGTTAAAGTTGATGCTATCAAGGACGAATCGTTCTTATCCCAGTCTCTGGACTTGTCATCGGAGAAAGTGTCACAATGAAGACACAGGGGAATCAGCCTCTCGTCATTTTCTATTTCATGTTTTTGTAAAATATAATATTTTGTATTGTAGTACAACACTTGCTGCAAATAGAAGTAAATGTTATTATCGGAATTGATTAGAAAACCGGGCTACTTTCTGTGGATTTTCCGTTTTTTATACGGAGATT